>MCJB01015884.1:91701-101826 GCA_002018475.1 Nicotiana obtusifolia
GGGGGGAGGGGGCGGCTCTGGTTCTGCAACTGGGCTATCGCTACCTATTGATCCTGTAACATTTCGAAGATCAACCATAAGTTGGTTCCAACATCTTCGTCGTCGTGTGTACTCCAGGCTATCAACTGAGCTCCCCTTTGATTCGATATCCACGTGCGAGTTTGCATCGATCGGATCCGCAACTTGGACTCCTTTTGGGTCAACAGGGGACACCTCATTGCTGGGCAACACGTTGTTTTTGCCATGGTGGCCGGACTCAGCATCAACATTCAAATGGGCAGATTGGGAGTTTGACATTTTTAATTTGACCTGAAATTAGAAGCTTAAAGAACAAGTGTAAAATAAAGTGTGTTATGGAAATTTTTATCAAACCGCCACTATTATCCTTAGCCCCACGGTGGGTGCCAAATTGTTAACCCTAAAAAACGGATAACAATTGAATTTATATATGATTTTAAGGATATGCAGATTAATTCAATACAAATAATGAGGAGCGTTAGATTAAACAGATAAATGGCGTAATAAATTGTCAAACCAATTAAGGGGAGTGACCCTAGACTCAGTGACAGCTTAATGAAATGCTTGCCTTTGATCCCGGGCTCGCACCAATGAAGAACTGATGAACCAAAGTAAGAACTTTGAACAACAGAGAAAATAAGAGTATATTACCTTGATATGCGTGTTACAATACTGCCTAATGAATAGTTAGACTCCCTTTTATATAGTAGGGGAGTTTTACACTAAGTAGAATTCCATATTAGTAAAAATCTTTCGTTTTACTAATTATTGATTTTTTGCCGATACGTGCCGATATTCACCCATGACATCCGGCTATGCATGGATATCATGGATCTTTGTTTGTCATGCTTGATTATCTGGTCATGCTCTCCGAAGTTTTGGGATTCGAATCGGACCTAGGGTTGTGGCCATGATTCTTCCGAGGGCAGTTGTTATGCACCGGACCCGACTCGAGGGGTTCCTTGCCTTAATTCCGATTCCTTACAGTCATGTTTCTTCTCCGTTTACTTCATTGAGAACTGAGGCGTCCAATGGGCTCGATTTCACCTGTATACAGTATTTCACATATCTTTAGTATACTCATAGTATACCATAAATTCTGTTGAATCATGGTATACTTCGTTTATGTTAAATGGTCTTCCGAATACTGAGTAATTTTCTTTTGTGTGTATGTGTATGTGTGTGTTAATAGTATACATGATATACTAATGATATATATAATCATATAACAATATATTTAATAGTATTCACAATATCGTACTAGTATATTTAATTAAGGAAAAAGGCCAACTATTAGTTACCATCTTTTTCATCATTCATCTAAGTTAGGCATGCTATTACATTTTGGCAAAAATTTTCCATTAATTTAAACGGAGTGCCACGTGGCATCTCAGGATTAAAAGACCCACCCCCAATATAATATACCCAATTTAAAATTTGCCCATCCATAATCCGACTGTAACTGCTCATTTTATGTTCTAGCACTCATTATATGTTCTAGAAGTCATTATATGATTTGAGACCTGTAGCAGGTTCATATAATATTTTATGAGTTGCATGCATGGCTGGTTCCGATTTTGAGAGGTTCAGGTGTGATTTAGAACACTTCGTTGATAACTAGAGGCTTTAGTCAAGAGAGTTGACTAAAGTCAATGTTTTGGGTAAGCAAGCTCAGATTCGTGATTTAAAGGTTCTGATAAGTTCATATAATAATTTTGGACTTGTATGTATGCTCGAATTAGGAGCCGGGAGGCTCGAGCGCGATTCAACACTATTGCATGAAAATTGGAAGGTTAAGATTCATAAGTTTGACTTGAGAGTTGACATGTGTTTCGACTTTTTTTCTTTTTATTTTTTTCATATTTTGAGTCTTTGGATAAATCCATATGGGTTATTTGGACTTATTAGAATGGTTTAGAGGCCATCCAAGGGATTGAGTGTGATTTAGACCTATCTTATATAAGTTGGAATTTGAAGAACTTAAGAACGTTTATATTTTGGTTTGGATCTTGATTCTTAGATGTGATATTTTTGATGTGCTTGAGCGCATGGACAATTTTGTTTTGGGTATACGAACTAGTTGAGATGATTGGATTGGATCATGAGGGCTTAGGTGAGTTTCGGTGCATTTGAAAGAACATTTTGAAATATTTTGGAGGGACTTGCTGGAGTTAGCGCCCAGCCCATCGATTCTCGGTGGCTGTGGCGCCCATACCAGCAAGTCTGGGAGAAGAAAAAGTTTTTTTGTCTAGCCCACTGCCCGAAACAGCATTTTAGCCAAGTATTTAAGGAGGTCCGATTTTATTTTTTTCTTATCTCATTTTTACCATTTTGGAGACTTGGGGGAGCTCCATTTTGGAATGTTTTGACTTGGATCTTCATCTACAATGTGTTTAACCAAAATCTATGGTTTACAAATGAATCTATCACTGGATCTAACATCAAACTATGAATTTGAATAAGAGAAATTTGGGTAATTGCCCACAATTTGAGAAAGTATATTTTGGGATGTGAATACCAATTTGGACTCGGATTTGGAAACTAATCACATAGTTAAACTCATGCGGTTATGGGTCAACGAAATATTACTTTGGTCTCGGGTTTAACCATGTGGGCTAGGGGTTGTCTTTTTGTTGGCTTTTAAACTTTGATTAAAGATTGAAGCTTTATCATTTGGAGTTGATTTACATAGCTTTACTTGAGTTTCTTGAGCATTATTTGGCTAGATTTGGCTCGTTTGATGAATTTGGAGCTAGAAAAGGCAGATTTTTAAGAATAGAGCTAGCCTAGGATAAAGTAAGTATCATGCTTAACTTTAATTTGAGGGAATGGACTTATTTGTTACATGTTACATGTTTGGGGCGGACATATATACAAGGTGATGATTGAATATGCGGATGCCAAGGTTATACCATGCTTGGGTAGATTTTAAGCTTCTTTTTGCATTAATTGATACATATTCTACTTGTAACATGATTTGTTTAGTTGTATAACTACTTGAGCATTCTTATTCATGCTAGAGACTATGTCTAGGCCTTTAATACCTTATTTAGATATGATGAGATATTTGTACGTTAGATTATATGTTGCAGCCCTAGTCATACATTATGTACATGCATACATCCCTACATGTTTATTTCTCTAGTCCATATGCATATATATATATATATATATATATATATATATATATGATTCTCTGATGGACTGAATTGGCACGATGAAACATTCCATGCGATTGATATTATTATAGTACGATAGTTTATGTCATGCGGTTGTTATGATTATGACATGATGGTTCATTCATGCGTTTTGATGACTAATATTTAGATATTGATGATTCATTATGGAGCTATAATGCTATGGTGCATGGATTTGGATCCATCCCTCAGGAATAACATGATCACCAATTTTACCTTGGGCCATGTGTGCTCAATTCCACACAGAGAGTGTCAGGGCACGTGAAGTACCGATTGTTGTAAAATTTGAAATTTTATCACGCATAAATATTCTAGACTCATGTAGAAATATTCATGCATATTCTTGCATTTTTCACATGCATGGACTTATTATCAAGTTGTTGGACATTTGGAGGGTATTAGATTGATGTAAAGTTTGAGTCTTTATCATGTATAGGCATTTTAGACTCATGTATGAGCAGTCATAGAAATGATATTTCGTAATTGATGTGAGTTGCATTTTTATCATGCATAGATACTTTAGACTCATGTATACACATTCATATTGATGCTACTTGGTGCATATCTCCTTTATATGCGGACTTGGTGCAGTTATATATGCTTTTGATATAGTTAGCTGAAAAAGCATGCTAATTGTTTTCATTTTTGATTGTGCACCTTATTACTGATATCCGATATTCCTTGGTTGTTTCTTGGTTATTGAATATGCTCATGAACTGCACAAGTTATATAAAGTGAGTATCTTTTGACCAAACCTCGCCACTACTTCGTTGAGGTTAGTTTTGATACTTACTGAGTACATAAAGTCGATTGCACTCATACTACACTTCTGCTCCTTGCATGAAAAGTTTGGAGTTGAGATGTTGTGGAGTTTGAGAGCGAGCATTGAAGACCTATTAGCATTCCAGGCATTAGCTACCATTTGTTCATGGTGGCCTAGGATTTTGTATTTCTGTTTATATATATTCAAACAAATGATCGTATTTTATTCCTATTCTTAATTACTCATGAGTTGTGACATCAATTCTTGGGTAGTAGTAATGAATTAATGCGTTTGTTTCTTTACTTATATAATTATCCTCAGTTTAGTTAAGATTGTAATTGGTAGGTTGGTTAGGTACCATCACGACTTGGTGACCTACCAACCACAAAAGGTGTAAGATTTTTTCCTATGATATGGGAGGTAGGACAATTTTGAGGACATGTGGCCAATTATAGACTGCAACTTAAGCTTAAGGGATTCAGTTGAATGAAGATTTTGATTAGGACTCTTTAGTCTGATATGTCCCTAGAGATGGGAGAGATGGTATGATGAGCTACAATATAGATAAGTGTTCTTAGTTAGTTACTTAGGGTTTGAGAGGCAACTTCCACAACCTACAAGATGGGAGTAGTGTTGCTGATTTGGATTAGTTAGCAAGACGGATATGTGTGTTACATGTCTAAGGACTACACTTAGACGTTTGGGTATAATGGAAAGAGCTTGCTTGAGATACAAATGGAAATTGTAAATGTGTCAGCATCAGCCTGGTTGACTACTACAATATTATGCCATAGACATATCGATAAGATTTGAGTAGTTGATTAATGGGTTGGTACAAATTCTAATATCTTGTGGGCGAATGTGTTCGAGAAGTTCAGATGATCATTAAAAGTAGTAGTTACAATGAGACCTTGAGTTGGGGCTAAATATGATGGTTATCTCATGTGAGAAGGTTTGAGGTTATATGACTTCTAGTAAGGATATATGAAGACTTTTCTTCAATCTAGTGGAATAGATGCAATACGATGAGAGTTTGTATAGCTTGAGCAAAGTGACACACTTGTCACAAGGATAAATGTACATTCAGTAAATGATGCAAGATAGGTTACGTTTGGCATCGTTTGAGCTTTTGAGAAGTTTAGTTGAGTACCAATATGAGGTCATGACAACTAAGGACGAGAAGTCATTGTAGGTTCTTGAATGATGTTATTGTGGCTTTAAGCCAAGTAGGGGAGCCTGTCAATGATGATCAAATTATATGGCCATGTGCTATTATAGTTCCTTGACTACAATGCACTTGTGGATTAGTTATGACTTGAGAAGGGTGACATCAAAGATGACTTGGGCAAGAAATTTTTCAGATGGGTGATGTACCACACTTGATTGATATATCAAGATTGTAGGGTGACTGATTTGTTATTCCTTGTGGATATAGTATGGAACGGGAAAATACTCACTTACTTGCCTAAGGGCAAGGTTATGCTTTCTGAGGGGATGGTGTGCAAATAGAATTTGACATGTTCGAGTATGCATCAAGGACTTGAGTCTCGAAAATGATTCTAGAGGATTCAAGCTCCAACATGTTATACTTAATGATTTATTTAAACTTTTTGCTTGTTTGAGAATTTGAGTTGGGCATTGGATTTTGCTGGGGACTTAGAGTACTTTTATATATTTGTTGATATGACCTTGCATTGGAAAGATGAAAGGAACAGTTCTAGATTCATTAGAGAACACTTAGATCGGACATCTCGATTTGAGGCACTTTTGTGTATGTGATGAGGATAGAGTAGCCTGTGGAGATTATGATGATGTAGTTTCATGATGGGATCACTTGGTGTGAGTTTTGGTCGAAGACCACAATGTGTTAGAAAAGAAAAGTGATGCCTTGCCTTGAAAGCGGCTTAGACCAATATTGTAACAGAAATTATTGGTGTTTTGTTATAGTTGGGCATTACCATATACTTTTGTGGTAGGACTTTTGAGTTTGACAGTCTAAGTGATTAGATTGACTTGGAGAGATTCAGTTCTAATGGCTTAATTATGTATAAGTGAGCTGTTGAGCATTTGATATGGCTTTGACCATAACCTTAATGTTGATGTTGCCTACATGCTTGGAGAGTTTGTTGCATATTTGTGGTTGTCTCACGAGTTGAGCTAAGTTGTATACTTCTAGACAATGAAGTGTTTATGAGAATATCTATCCTACTTTTGATTGGGAGTGGACAACAAAGTCTCATACTTAAGATATAGTGTTATTATTGAAATAGTGGATCATGTAAGATTGGGTTTGAATACTAAAGGTTGCGGTTTATCATCGGGAGAAAGGTCTTGTGTGAGAGGCAACACGAGAGATTTATGTTGCTTAAGAGTATGGTGGTACTATCTTGCATCACCTAAGAAAGGTGTGATTGTAGAAGACACATTGTGAATAAAGTCTATGGATGATATGACTAAGTGTTGCAGAAATTGTTTGACTGCAACCATTAAGATTCCGATTTTTGTTATTTAATATGAAAAGTTTGAAGGAAATATTCATTTCAAGGTGATTGTGTATGTGAATTCACATTCGTTTGAATGGAAAAATTAAAGATCACTTGTATTAAAATTCTTGCATCCTTGAGGTTTAGAGATCGAACTTTCTAAAGGCAAAACCATCTCTTTTGATTTGGGTAGTGACAATGAGTTATGACGATATAGTGGGGTCTTGTGTATCTAGTATGGTTTACTTGAGGAAATTAGTTCTTAGTAAGACACATAACCAACAACATTTGAAATGGACATACAAAGGAAAATTGGACCAGACAAAACAATTGAAGCATGCAATTTTAAAAACGAACCAACTTTCCATCCAAAGATCTTTCTCACAAGATTTCATTTAAATTATAAAGAATAAAGGAAGTGTACCAAACAACTCCTTCTCTCCTTAAGCTTGTTGATGTAGATGCTCTCTATCTCCACGGAGTCCAAGTGTCCTCCCTTCGAAGCTAGTCCACCAAGATTCTTTGGATATCTCTTGCACTACTATGGAAAAAGATTATGAATAAATCTTCATACAAGAAACGAGAAGCTCAAGAAAGACTTGTGTAACATATTCCACTAAGGCTCTCTTATATAGAGCTCAAAGCCTCACATGTAAAGACACAATTTTCAAGTCTCAATGAACATGTCGCTTTTTACAAAGACAAGTGTTCTTAGACTTCAGGTGTCTTCTACAAAGACAGGTGTGTAGTAGTTTTCTAGACAAGTGTCTTCTATAAAGACAAAATGTATAGTCTTCTAGACAAGTGTCTTCTACAAAGACAAGTGTATAGTTTTCTAAACACTTGTAATATCTTTTGTCTTAAATTATTTTTCTCTCTTTATACTAATCTCCCACTTGGTTCATCTAGCCCATTCCAGTGGGTCTACAAGCCCATTGTGAAATTACACAAGTACTAGCCCATGAAATATTCAAAATATTTTAAGTCCATTCTTCCATTATATGTGCATAGGAAATATTAATTAGGTGGTAGACAAACAAAGTAATTTTCAAGACTTCTCTAAGTCTTTTAGACAATATCCAATTGAACCTTATATGGTGTGACCCTTTGGAATCCCGGTCAAAGCTGGACATGAACTACTACCCGGTTAAAATTTTGACCGATAGTCTACACAAATAACTTGTCAACTTCTTTACATAATTATTTGCTACAATTAATCAAATAACCCTTTAATTGATTAAATAATTAGAAGAACTCTCTCTTTCTTACTGGGGCAGTCCAATGATCTAAATTACATTCTAGCAATGGGTCAAGACCCCTAGTGACCTCGGACTCAGTGGAAATACCAAAATTTCTTCTGAGGTAGGTTAGCGTTCAATTCAATCCCTCATGTTGTGCATCCTGGATGAGATAAGGGAATAGATGTCTTCTACCCCAAATTCTTATCTCTATGTATTCGATCTATAGATGTATGGCTTAATACGTACAAATTTTTTTCTAGATCTTGTCCAACACTGGCTAGATATTCCCAAGTCATAATCTCACGAGATCACATAGGATGTGTACTCCCAATACTGAATGGCCGATCCTATCTTGATCCACTCATTACCTTCAATATACACTTTCCTACTTGTATGACACCCCTTGAACATCTAGACATGATGTGCCTAAGGTGAATCAACACATATGTTGATGCATATAAGATACTATGGTGATCTCAAGCATAAGGATCACTTGCACAACCTCTACTTGAGTACTTCCTTATGGACAAGCTAATACGACATCCATTAAGATTTCCTGATACGAGTAAATCTAGTGAGATCATTCTCTAATGAGCACCACATTTAAGTGGTTATGGGGTTAACCACCCTCTTTATTGATTGTGTACAGATTGTGCAAGTCTAACCAGTTTACCGATACCCTTTCTCGATAAACCATAACGACTAGGGATATTTAAGATGAGGGATTTCGAGGCATAGAGGTCTCATTCGTATGATCACTATCATAATCCTTAAATTTGTTGCCCTTTCATCATCGTCTTCAAATTATATAAACAAGAAACAACAAGATGATGAAGATTGACTTTATTATAATCATATATACGATGATGGATTTGTTACAAAAATATCCACATCACATCTCAATGTGATGGCTTGAGGGCATATCTCCAACAACATAATACGCCTAAGTATAGTATAATACATTTTAAGGAAGTCTTTTGGTTGAGAAATATGGTTCAAGAGGTTATAGGCGTTCTTTCCTTATGTTAAAATAATAATCAAGTTAAGTAAGGTTTTAGATATTTACAAATTTTGGTATCAGATGTATTTGGTTCCACCTAGTTGTATCAGGTCATGTGCGACCTGTATCGATGAAGGAACATGAAGAACATAGTGATACAACATGATTTCTTGGTACTTGAGTTATTAATAGGTTGTATCTGTATTAGAGTTGAAACTGGTTTAATGGTTACATGAATATACTCGAGTGGAAGTTAGAATAGGTCACTATGGACTTATGTAAGGCTCATTACTTAATTTAGAAGAATTTAGGATCAATTTGGGTAACTATAAGTAGGCCATTGAGACCGCGTGTTCTACGCCAGGCCAGATTTGCTTATACTTCGCAATGTGTCATACAAATGTATCATTTGGAAGGTTCACAGTTATATGAGATACTCGTTTCCATCAAATTTGATGAGAGTGATAATCCATAAAATTATTATGGCATTGCGCTATGTGTTTTTTTGGGTTCATAGGCTGGGTTGATGCTTATCCGCTACCTGACGAACAGTTTGATCAGGGTATATGGATGCTCAGAGACTTATTTAGAAGGAATACCACAGATTGGGAGAGTTATTTGAGTGATCATTTGCTTTTTTATAGCTTTATCATATTTGGATTGTTGCTTGTATGGTGTCCAAACCATGTTGAGGTTCCATGTGAAATTTGGTATGACTTGTCGATCGAGCAACTTATATTGGATGAAACAAAGCTAATAGACGTGGAATTAACGTGACCAGATTTGGATAAGGTATGTTTGGAGGAAGAATGCTATTAGGCAGCTAGAGTAGGCAATGGTTCTTATCGGACGAGAGCAATCTATGACTTGTAATGTGGTGGGTGTTTATAAGTTTCTACAAGTTCCTTTCATAATTAGCATTATTGTGAAGGTTTGAAATAAGGATCTATTTGAGTTGAGGCATTTTGACCGATACTAATTTAGCAATGAGCAGTTATTGTGACTAAGAGGTATGGCTACAGATGTAAAAGGTGTGGAATATATCATATAGTTACGTTCCGGTAGTTCATTTATGACTTGATACATGTTATTGATATTGATACATTAAATATATAAAAGAATCATATCTTGGAGAAAGTTCTAGATATCGAAGTTCGGTTTATAGGCTTATAAACTAAGGCTGAATAAGGAATTTTCAGCCAAGAGGTATTAACAGATTTACTTAAATAGAGGTGACATGAGACCACCCGTTCAAATGTGTGTGACAAGTTTATACATCTATTCTACAGTTTCGGAATGATTCTTGGCATGATCGAGGACGAATGTATATTTAAGTGGGGTTAAATGTAACGATGCAACCAATAGTTTTGAGTTTTAGCATTATGTTGTGTTTTATGGCTTTTATGTATGTTTTTTTTTTTTT
>MCJB01015895.1:4864-64233 GCA_002018475.1 Nicotiana obtusifolia
CCTAGCCCGTGGCGGGCCTAGGCCCGTAGCGGGCCGGTCCCTACCCACGAGCCCGCCAGGCCCGGGCCCGCTAGGACAAGGCCCGCCTCAGGCCCAGGCCCGCCACGGGCCACAGCCTTAGTCTACCCCATTGCTGATAGTTCGTGGGTGAGCCCGGTGCAATGCGTGCCGAAAAAAAGGAGGCATGACTGTGATTACAAATGAGAAAAACGAGCTTATCCCAATAAGAACAGTAACCGGCTGGAGGGTGTGCATGGACTATCGGAAACTCAACAATGCTATATGCAAGGACCATTTCCCTATGCCTTTTATTGATCAAATGCTTGATCGGCTAGCGGGAAAGTCCTTCTATTCTTTCCTTGATGGATACTCCGACTACAATCAGATCAACATAGCATTGGAGGATCAAGAGAAGACGACATTCACATGCCCCTATGGAAAATTTGCTTTTAGCCGGATGCCATTCAGTTTATGCAACGCTCTGGCCACATTTCAAAGATGCATGATGTCCATCTTCTCCGACATGGTGGAGGATTTTCTTGAGGTCTTCATGGATGATTTCTCGGTGGTAGGTGAGTCTTTTGAGCATTGTCTTAGTAATCTTAAACAAGTGCTCAAGAGATGTGAAGAGACCAACCTTGTGCTGAATTGGGAGAAATGCCACTTCATGGTGGATGAAGGCATTGTGTTGGGACATAAAATCTCAAGGCATGGCATAGAGGTAGACAGGGCTAAGATAGAAATCATTTCTAAGCTTCCACCACCCACTTCCATCAAAGGTGTTCGTAGTTTTTTGGGGCATGCCGGGTTCTATAGGCATTTCATCAAGGATTTCTCAAGGATTGCAAATCCTATGTGCAAACTTCTTGAGAAGGATGCCAAGTTCGTGTTCGATGAGAAATGCCTCAAAGCTTTTGAGGAGTTGAAGCAAAAGCTTACCACGGCGCCGATTATTGTCACACCTGATTGGTCACTTCCTTTCGAACTTATGTGTGACGCCAGTGGTGTAGCCATTGGAGTAATGCTTGGCCAACGTCACGACAAAGTTCTTCACTCGATCTACTATGCCAGTAAAACACTTAATGGGGCGCAGATGAACTACACAGTGACTGAACAAGAACTTCTGGCCATTGTTTATGCTTTTGAGAAGTTCCGTGCTTATTTTCTGGGCTCCAAGGTGATAGTGTACACAGACCATGCAGCTCTTCGCTATCTCATGGCAAAGAAGGATGCAAAGCCTCGGTTGATTCATTGGGTTTTGTTGCTGCAAGAGTTTGACTTTGAAGTCAAGGATCGGAAAGGAACTCAAAATCAAGTGGCAGATCACTTGTCAAGAGTTGAAGAAGCTGGGAGACCAAAGGGAGATTTTGAAATCAATGATGCATTCCCAGATGAACACATACTGGCCTTATCTAATACCTTTGCTCCTTGGTATGCCGACATCGCTAACTACCTAGTTAGTGACCTTATTCTGGAAGGGTTGGAGTCATATCATAAGAAGAAGTTCTTGAGAGATAGCCAGAATTACTACTGGGAAGAGCCTTTCTTGTTCCGTGTTTGTGCGGACAACATCATCAGAAGATGCGTGCCAGAAGAAGAAATGATGCAAATTCTAAAGGCTTGTCATGACTCACCGGTTGGGGGTCATCATGGGGGAAATAGAACAGCGGCAAAGGTGTTGGAATGTGGTTACTATTGGCCTTCGATCTACCAGGATGCTAATCAGTTGGTTAAGGCTTGTGACCAATGCCAACGACAAGGTCCAATCTCTAAGAGGCATGAAATACCAATGCATTTCGTGATGGAGATTGAAATCTTTGACGTTTGGGGAATTGACTTCATGGGCCCTTTTATAAGTTCATGCGGTATGAAGTACATTTTAGTGGTTGTGGAATACGTGTTCAAATGGGTAGAAGCAATTGCCCTACCAAACAATGAGGCACGAAGTGTGACCACATTTTTAAAGAAGAACATTTTCACTCGGTTTGGCACTCCCAGAGCCATTCTTACTGATGGGGGGTCGCATTTCTGCAACAAAGCCTTCAAAGTTCTCCTTGAAAAGTATGGTGTCAAGCACAAGGTAGCCAAACCCTATCATCCGCAATCAAGCGGTCAAGTGGAAGTATCTAACCAGGAAATAAAGAGCATTCTAGCAAAAACGGTTAATGCAAATAGGACCGACTGGTCGAAGAAGCTAGATGATGCACTGTGGGCATACCGCACATCATACAAGACACCCATTGGTACATCTCCTTATTGGCTAGTTTTTGGAAAAGCTTGCCATCTACCTGTGGAACTAGAGCATAAGGCTATGTGGGCCTTAAAAAGATTGAACATGGACTGGGCAAAAGCTGGAACTTTGAGGCTAACACAACTGAACGAAATGGAGGAATTCCGTCTCCATGCGTATGAAAGTGCAGCCGTGTATAAAGAGAGAATGAAGTTTGTTCATGATAAAAAGATCCTGAAAAGAGAATTCAAGATAGGTGATTTGGTATTGCTTTTCAACTCCAGACTCAAGTTATTTCCGGGCAAGCTAAAATCGAAATGGTCTGGCCCATTCAAAGTAGTTGATGTCTCTCCCTTTGGAGCCGTAGAATTAGCATCGGAGGATGGACTCCGAACTTTCAAAGTGAATGGCCAAAGAATCAAGCATTACTTGGGATCAGATGGTGAGCAACATTTGGTGGAGCAGCTGGCTCTAAAAGATGGTCCGTGCCCGACCATTGAGTAAATTAGGAGGAGTCTCAACTTCGTCGTG
Organism: Nicotiana obtusifolia; assembly: GCA_002018475.1. Lineage (NCBI taxonomy): Eukaryota > Viridiplantae > Streptophyta > Magnoliopsida > Solanales > Solanaceae > Nicotiana > Nicotiana obtusifolia. The sequence continues at coordinate 7,626 of MCJB01015895.1, forward strand.
CCGCGACGTTAAATCAAGCGCTTCATGGGAGGCAACCCATGTGTGGTAACATTTACTTTTGTTGTTGTAAATTTCTTTAAGTTTTTGATAGATAGATTTACTAAAGCTATTTGAAGGGTGTGTTAGAATGCAGGAGCTTTCAAAAGGAAACAATACTGGGAAAGAATGCCTAAAAAGTGAAGAAAAACTACTATGTGACGGTTGCTGCACAAATGCGGTCACATTTGTAATATGCGATCTGCATTTGTATCGCAAACTGAAGCAGAGAGTTGGGCTAAAATGGTTGACAAAACTGCGACAATGTAATGCAGTTTGCGGATCGCATTTGCACTATGCGATCCGCATTTCTATCGCAAACAGAAGCAGAGAGTTTGGCTCAAATTGTTGACAAAAATGTGACAAGGTATTTCATTCTACGGACTGCATTTGCACGATGGGATCGCAGTTTGCCTCGCATTTATACCCTTTCATCATAACTCACCACATAACACATATGCGATCGCATATTGTGTTATGCGGTGACTTACCCATCGCGTAATGCCAGGTAAGGCTCCGTATTCTCTCACAATTTAATCTTTCAAAACACCGCACAACAAAATTAAAAAAAAATGAAAAGAAAACTGATCAGAGAAAAGAACGACCAGCAGCAAGCACAGTTCGAATCGTACCAAGGATAAAGATCTGTTTAAAAAATCTCCATATTTCCTGAAATCTTCTTTATTGGTACGTGTACTGATCTACTCCACTCCTAGCTTTGCTGTGTTTTCTTTAGTTTTTATTCTGCAATTTCTTTTTCGATTTTATGGCCTATCGTAGATGCTTGGGTGTTTTTGGGTGATGGGTAGAGAAATCTAGGGCTGCCATTTATAGGGGGGATGAACTAAATCGTGAAACCAAAGGCATTTGCGGCCTACAAAATCAAAACGTGGTTCGCATTTTGGCCGCATCCCTAAAACCCTAGGCACCTGAAGATGTTGATAAATGCGGTGCCATTTGCGGTCGCATAACTGCTATGCGAATCGCAAAGGCACAACAAACGGGGTCAGAACACCTTGTTAACACCAGGACATCTGCGTAGGGTTTGCGATCGCATATCTCACTTTGCGGTGGATTTGCGATCGCATTTGTGTTCTGCTGATTTGTCTGTGCACAAGTACTTTCTGTGATGGTTATGCGATTCGCATAGTGGTTATGCGATCGCATATTCCATCGCAGAATGAAGTCCAATATTGCACAGCTATGATTGCGACCAGTTTGCGGATCGCATAGTGGTTATGCGACTGCAAACCATGCCGCATTCATTTAACTCTTTGTTGATTCTTTCTGTTTTCTTATCCCTATAGCTTACAATGTCGCTTACATTTTATCCTTATACATATATGGCACCTAACAAGCATGTCGCAAGGAAAAGGCCATCATCTGGTCGTAACACGTCACAGCCAAAACGTGTACGAACGGAACCAACTATGCCAAGCACCTCCTAGTCTGACAAGGAGGACCTCTTGCCCGCAGTCAATCTACTGGCTGAAGCTAGAAGGAAGCATGGAGATGACTTTCATCTCCAATTCGGGGTAGAAGGCTCTAGGGCACTGTATAGAGAGGGACTAACCAAAAGAAAAATCTTGGGTGAAAAGCAGTTGAGTGTAAATGGACTCCAAGAACAGTACCCCCATATTCTCAACAATATAAAAGCGAGAAAATGGGAGTGCTTCACTGAGGCTCCTACGGAGTTCAACGAGTCACTGGTCTGGGAGTTCTATGCATCCTATAGAGCTTCAAGAACAGCACACCACAAACATAACAAAGTATTTACTGGCATCATACTGGTTCAGGGAAAGAATGTGTTCCGCAACAGCGAGGAAATTAATGAAATATACTTCCCCGATTGGCAATCAGGCACAGGCGAGTACGATGCCAAGTACTCCGATAGAGAGAATGAACGTGGGTGGATAGCGTCCGTTATTGCAAAAGGGACTCCTGCTTGGATAAATCCTGGAAAGAAAATATATAAGGAGGACCTCACAAGGGAGGGTCGATTTTGGCTGAGCTTCGTCACCTTCCGTTTGATACCGTCCAGAAACAAAACTGATATAAGCATTGAGAAAGCAATTCTCATTGCGTGCATCATGGCGGGTATCAAAATCGATGTAGGGAATCTAATTTTCAAGGAGATTGGTATCCGGGCAACGCAGCGTGCCACCTCACTTCCATTTCCGAGTTTGATCACATCCCTCTGCAAAGCTGTGAACGTGCCTCTCATGCCACAATCTAACAAAACCGGAAAGGAGACGAGTGATATAGATATCACTCGTATCAGTGATGCTGCTACCCCACTAGAGACCCCACTCTAGGACCTTGACTCCCAGACTCCCATACCTCCCCAAGATCCAGAGGCCTCCAGTTCTGCTGCAGAGCCTGCATCCCAGTCCACCACCGGCCAACCTTCGTCTACACTACCAGCCCTCTCAAGACTTGGTCTCATTGCACAGTATGCTAATGCCAAGGTGGACCAACTCTTGAAAACCCTGCCAAACCTTACCAAACAAGCCCTTACTCCAATACAAACGTCAGTGACAGCTCTCCAACAACAACAAACATTGTTTGGGGATCGCTTGCATAAGCTCGAGTTCAGGGTTAAACAGATCGAGAGAGGTGAGGTTAGGGGTTTACCTCAGCTGAGGGAGGATGTGGCATCTATGAAGACCGAACTCCAGAAAATGCAAAATTTGGAGTTCGACCTATCATCCCTCCTCCCCAAAGAGTGTGACCAAGGTGCAAACACGGCTGCACCAGACCTGGGTTTAGACTTCACAACTCTGATCGCAGACAATGCACCTCAGTCTGCTAGAATGTCTCAACCTCCAGCTCCTCCGGTACATATTTATATTGATGATGAGGAGACATCTGGGCATTCACTAGAGTTAGAAGGTGAAGAGGCAGAGGAGGACGATTCATGGTTCGACGAGGATGAAGGCCCTCAGGGGAAGGGCAAACAGATTGCTGCTCCTACAAAGGAGGATGAGGAGCACGCAGACATTCAGCGGGCCATACAACCTTCGCTAGCAGATGTGGCAGCCCATGCAGATCCATCGGCCACTCAGCCATCAGCGGGCGAGGCTAGCAGCTCAGCGGCCCCAACACCAGTTCCCGTCCAGTCCAACATCCCTCCTTCATCTGCAGAGGGTCAACCGGCTACTGATTCCCATTGCGCTTAGTGCGCCCCACGGAGCTCCTTGAACTCTACTTTATTTTCTTATGCATTGGGGATAATGCATGCTTTCGGTTGGGGGTGGTAGCCTATCTGTATATTTGATCTGTATTATTGTATTTTTTGCGACATTAGTAACTGTAAAATATATACTAGTGCTTCATGATTTTTGTATATATGTTGTCTTTAATTAGTAGAAAGTTTTTTACCTTTAATAATTAGAAATAAAATCCCCTTATTTTTTCTTTGTCGGGTTCTTTTTCAAGGGTGTAATAGTAGAACCAGGAAAGTAAAATGAAACATGTTGATCGGGAGGGTGTAATTGTCTAGTATCAAGCATGTGCATCTGTATATAGATTGTACCCGTTCAACAGATCAACTGTGTGAACTCGAGGCTCACTCTGTGACTCTATGTCTACCTAGAGTCATGTATTTATATATGATGAAAGCCTTGAATTGCCAAATGTTAACTCTAAGGCTTTAAACTATGTTAACCAAACAGTTTGTGTGCCATGTGTGTGAGCTCTTTGTATAAATAGTTGTTGTGTTTGCTTCTGCCATCTAGAACTTGCCCGGTTGGTTTTTCGACGCCTATTATAATTACACTTAGTTGGAGAGATGATCTTAGGCATTCTTTGTTTTATTTGTGAAACCTCTTTAGCCTTTCAAGCCTACCTGTGCATAAATAATATCGCCAGTACCCTATTCGAGCCTTTAACCTTTTCTTTGGCCTCCTCATTACAAACCTTTCCCTTTTGTAAAATAATTACCTCTTTTGAACCCGTTCCTCCTTGAACATTAAGAATGAGGCTAAAAGCCTAAGTTGGAGGTGTGGGTCAAAATGGAAATGGGTAAGGTTATACAGTAAGGGTAAGAGCTTATACCTCAAAGTGCTAATATGAATTTATGAAAGCTCCAAAAAAAAAAAAAAAGAAAGATAGATATATGTGTGTATTTATAATGATGGAGCTTTGAAGGAAATTAGAGAGGTATTTAAGGTGGTTTCATATTGGGAACTAGATGCCATTGAGGCTATAGGGTTTGAAAAGAAACAAAGTGTAAAAAGAAAGAAAAATGTGATTAGTGTTCAAGGAGGATGTAGTCACTTATATCTAAATATGTATCCTACACTTCCTTAAAAAGTCCTTGGAGTCCCCCTCTATCTTTATGATGTTGTTTTCTTTATTTCCATTAGACTTTGATGTATAGAGACACTTAACATTTTCTTTTTAAATCATGTGACTTATTTCTACCGGGTTTTGGGAGTTGTAATTATTTTGAATTGCAGTTCTCATTAAAATTAGATTTTGAGATTGAGTTTTAGCTTTATATTCATTTATTCCGCAAAGTTGTTAGGCTTACCTAATGATGTGCCAGAGAATTTCGGCACATTTTGATACTACTTGCTTAGATTTTAACTTCTTTTACGTGCAAATTCCCTCGGTACTTATGTAATTTTAGTGTTTCTGCAGTATATCAAGTGTAAGGACCTAAAAGAATGGAAAAGAGCTCAAAAAGCCACCTAAAGACAAGAAAAGAGCAGAAAAGCATCGCAGAGGTGAATATGCTATCGCAAACATCACTTGCGAGCTGCATATTTCACGTCAAAATCGCAAACCAAGACAGACTTCTGGGCAAACTTTCATGTCAAGAATGCGGTCGCATATGCGATCGCATAACTATTATGCGAGCCGCATAAGTGCATATGGAGATCACAGACACAAGCAGAGTTTTGGGTGAAGTTTAGAGACAGAAATGTGATCGCATCTGCGATCGCATAACTGGTATGCAAACCGCAAAATCAACCGCAGATTAAGTATGAAGTCTACTGTATGATGGAATTGCGATGTGAAATGCGGTTGCATTTCTTCAATGCGGACCGCACATCATGAACGCTATGAAGGCAAAACGTAGGGGTGAAATCTGCGACCGGCGTGTAAGAATTGCGGACCACATTTCTGTTATGCGACAGAAATGTGGTCGTATTGTGGACTTCAGGGGAAAATCAGTCCGAATATTGCCTCGATTTTTGGGCCTCTATAAATAGGTCTATTAGGATTTTGTGGGGACTATCTTGTCAGAATTAAAGCAGAAAGTACAAAGGCTTGAATTATTTTATCTCTTGGAAGGTTTTGGGTTAATTATCTTCAAGTTTGTAAGCATTATGACAATTATCATTCTTTCAGTTTCAGATTTTAGTATGAGTAGCTAATTTTAAACACTAAGGTTGTGAACCCTAAATGGGTGTGATGTTATTGGGTGTTTGATATTGAATATATATTCAACGGTTGATTGATATTCGTTTACTTCTCATTCTTTAAAAAATTGTTGGTGGTTGCAAACATTAACAAACGCCATTAACTTTCATCTTTGCTTGGGAAAGCGGGGTAGAATTTGGTAGAAGTAAATTTCAAAGGTTCAAGGCTTTAAACCTTGTTTAATAAAATCGCTTAAGAATACGTGGGTTTTAATTTGGCATAAATTGATTGTTCTCAATCACAACTCTTTTATATTTGGAAAAATCATAAAGAGGAAATATTGTCCAACTATCGGAAGATATTGGGTAATCAATTAGACGTCAATTGCATATCAAAAGATTCTTCCGTTGGACATATATCATATTGACATCGATAGCATTACACTTCATTAAGGGGGACACAACCTTGGTTTCTTTAATCATATTATTCATACTCGTAATATTGCAATTAGTCTTTATTTAAACTTAAATTCAATTCATACTTCTGTTACGATTACCTGATAGAATTACGACTGTAGTTGAGTACTACTCTAATAAAGTAAAAGTTTCACACCTATTCCCTGTGGGATTCGACCCCAACCTTGTTGGGTTATTATATTTGACATCGACCGCTTACACTATTTATTAAGGTGTAATTTGAGCGTATTACCTAATCTTAGAGACTAGATGCAAAGTACTCCTTGTTTCCACCATACAGGACACGTGTTTAGATCCAGGTATTAAGGCTTGTGTGCAGCCTTCTCTTTGTCTTGTTGCGTGTATATTTGGGTTTTCCTATGTAGTGGTTGCACCTATAGGGAATGCGTATCAAAGATACTAATACCAACCTAATAGGTTTGGCCAAAACATAAAGCCAAGCCCTCTCCAAAGTAGCTGCAAAATCAGAAAACATGTTAGAGAAAAAAATCCTTCCTTCTCTCATCCCTGAGGATTTGAGTTGGAAGTGTAATGTGATCTCCATCCCCAATAGATTCCCTCACTCCTCCAGAAACATCCTCCTCAACCTCTTAACTATCTTTATATCATCCAGCTACATTATCAGTTTGTTTTTGGCTTGGCAGTTCTTACCATAATATAGGGTATTTGAAGCTTGTCATTATTCAATATCTTCCTCCCTTGTGTTTCCAATTCCCAAAAAGAGTGCACCTGTATAATATTTTGTTGATCCAGTGTCAAGTTAGCTAGATGATCAGCTAACTTGCTACCTTCCCTCAAAACATGGACTACCTGAAATACACCCCTAGACAGTAATGTTGTGATTTCATCAACCTGATTGGCTATGCTCCGAGGTGGTTCCTAAACTTCATCCTGCACTCTCTTCATAAGTAGAGAATCAATTTCAATTATGCATGGAGGAAATTGCATTTGAATTATGTACCTTTGAGCCTCCATAACAGCTTGTGCCTCAGCAACATTATTTGTTGCATCCTCTACTGCATCCGCTTGTAAATAAGATCTCCTATTCCATCCGTTATACAAAATCCATTTGAAGCTCCTCCATAGTCACATTTAGATGCCCCATCAGTATTGCATTTTATCCAACCCACAGGAGGTAATTGCCACAAAACGTTAGTATACCTCAATTTAGGAACATGATGTGATAACTTCTCATGTAGGTCTGGCCAGTTTATAGTAACACCCTTGAAGCCTAGTCTTCTCACCTTTAGTAGTATTTGGATTGAGGTTGAGATCTGAAAGATCAACCTATTGATATACACATTCTTCCCATGCTTTCCAGAATTCCTCTTCTTCCACAAGCGCCAAACAATCAAGCTTGGCATAGCTTGATAAACTGCCTTCAAACTTGTATTAACAGTTTTGCTCCATCATTCATTTATCACTTGCACAAGTTGCTTCCTATCTGTTTTAATCCCTGTAGGTGCACCAAAATAATTCCAAACATAACTTGCAGTTGGAGATTTCAGAAAAACATGAGGCAATGTCTCTTCTTTAGGATTCCTACAACACCAACACCTTGATGTTGTAAAGAATACCAGCTTTAGGAACAAATCATCCAATGGTAACTTTGCCTTCCACAGCTTCTACATGAAAAATCTTATCTTGAAAGGCAAACCTTTACCCAAAAGAATTTGTACAGCTTTCTTTCTTCTCTTTTCTTCCTTATGTATTGCCATGCAAACTTCACTGTAAATTAGCCATTTGTTTCCAACTTCCACCAAGGCTTATCTTTCATTGAGTGATCTGTAGGTGGTGTGATTGTCTCCAGGATATGGTTAGCTAACTCCTCAAGTAGTAACTCCCTCAATAGTACTTCATTCCCTTCCCCATTCTCCACGACATCATCAACATACTTTATGGATTCATCACACCAATGGTTTGAATCTGAAGCATGTTAAAGAGCTCCATGTCTAGTCCAATTGCCATACTAGAAATAGGAGTTGCCATTCTTCCATTGCCGCCACACTTGATGCTCCACGTCGTCCCTTATTTGTTATATTTTCCTCCAAATATGAGATCCTTGTCTCCAAGGTACTAGCACCTCATAATCTTCTTGCAGTACTTGTTTCTTATAAATGTAGATCATAGTGAGTCTTTTGTTCTATATCTCCACCAAAGCTTGTCAAATAATGCCGTATACACATCATGCAATTAAAGATCTGAAGCCAAGACCGCCGTCACTTTTAGGTAAACACAAGTTATCCCATGATGCCTAGTGTCTTGCCCTTCCATTGCCTGAATTGGTCCAGTAAAATCTAGCAAACATCTTGTGCAATTGGTTGATCACATATGCTGGTGGATTCACAGCTGACAAGAGATGAATTGGCATACTCTCTAACACATGTGAGATCAATAATGGCCTACCACCAATAGATAGTAACTTACCCTTCCATGATGATAGCCTCTCTTGTACTTTGAAAATTATGTTGTTGTAAAAGTCTTTCTCCCTCTTACTGTAGAAGTATAGGACATCCCAAGTATGAAAATGGGAAGGGGTGTCTTTGGATCTCACTTAAGTGTTCACTTCATCTGCAGGTGCATCTTCATGCATATAAAAGGAAGATTTTTCCTTGATGATCTTCTGACCAGAAGCTGCCTCATATTCCTCTAACACATTCATGGTAAGTTGTACTGCCCCATAGTGAGAAGAGCAGAAGATAATAGTATCATCTGCATAGGATAGATTGTTGATGTTGTGACTCCACTTGGGCATACCAAAACCTATGAAATCTGGATTGTCAAACAAAGCATATTAGGCTCTCCCAAGCTCTTCAGTTGCTAGAATGAACAAAGTCAGAAAAAGGGGATCTCCTAGTTTAAAACCCCTAGAAGACTTGAAAAAGCCATTGGCTTGCCCATACTAGTTTTTAGACACTAATCTGAATATCATGTCAATGAAAATCTCTTCAAACCCCATTTGCCTCAGCACCTTTGTTAAAAACAACCATGAGACTCTATTGTAAGACTTTTCCATGTCCAATTTGATGACCACATTAGATGGCTTCCCTCTCAACCTTATGTCTGTTATGATCTCCTGAGCAAGTAGGATATTTTCCACTATACTCCTCCTATTAACAAAGCCAGCCTGGTTAGGTGAGATTAATGAAGGCAGTAGATCTACTAACCTCTCATGGATCACTCTAGATATGATCTTGTTGGAGAAGTTGCTCAAAGTGATTGCCCTCATGTCTGAAAATGTAGCAACATTCTTCTTTTTCGGAAGCAGCACAAGGTTTGTGTGAGTGATAAACTTTGGGATTTCTGCACCACAAAAGCAGGCCCTAACCATATTAAGCACATAATCACATATAACCTCCCAGCTAGCATGATAAAACTAGCCAGTGAATCCATCTGGACCACTGGCACTATCATCATTCAGTCCAAACAATATTGCCTTAATCTCCTCCATGGTTGGTTCTTCCTACAACTTTGCATTCTGATCATAAGAAACCATAATAGGAACTTGCTGAATAATATCAAAGTTAGTAGGATTCCATTCTTCTGTGAACTGAGCCTGGAAATAATCTACTGCCTTCCTTGCCATATCATCTTGTGATTCAAGCCAATTGTCAGTTTTGTCCAAAAATCTGGACACCTGCAGCCTTTTCTTCTTGCCTCTCACATGAGCATAAAAGAACTTACTGTTTCTATCCCCATCCTTAAACCACTGCATTCCAGCCTTTTGTCTCCAAAACTCCTCTTCAAGATTATAGTATCTTCTAAGATCAGCTTCTACCTTATGCAGTTTTGTTCTATTCAGTGTTGTTGGATTCACTTCAAACTCAATCTCGTGCACCTTAATTACATCCTCCAGTGCTGAAATAAACTCTTTTACGTCACATCAAGATAGAGATCAAGCACCCAATAGTCCTTTTACATCTCAAATAAACTCTTGTCAACATATTTGAACCATCCGAACATATCTCGCAGTCACATCATACTTATCATATAGCCGTCCAACCACTCATCGAGCCATAATTTCCACTAATAGGGACACTACCAAACTTATAAGCCCAAGAGAACGTGCTCACATAACCAAAATCCCCGTGCTCATTCTACATTCAAAAACTGGCCTCAAGTCCTCCAGATTGGCCCATCATCAGCACACAAAAATCACATCTCGCACATCTTCCATGGAATCACAAGCCCTCGATGCACAACTTATACTGAGTGCTCACATGCGCATACAAATGTGTGGAAGGAATTCAAAGAGTTATGCTTTAAGTTGAATCAATGCCGCACGAGAAGGAAAGAAAGAGGAGAAGTTTATCCTAAATGTCCTGTAGCTCCTCGAAGATAGGTATGGACATCATCATATCGGTCCACAAGACTCTACTAGACACTTGCTCATGACTCGTAGAACCTATGAACCTAGAGCTCTGATACTATTTTTTCACGACCTAAAATTCAACAAGTCATGATGGCACCTAACCCAACCCGCTAGGTAAGCCAATTAACAACTATATAAATTTAATGAGATTTATTAATAAAAGAAATGATAAAAGAATTTCTTTTATACAAGAATTTCCCAAGGACTGATAGTACAAATCATGAGCTTCTAAGATTTAGAGTTCATAAAGATGGTATAAAATAAATACGTCATCTGTTTGAAAAATACATGAACCGATTAAAAATTCTAAAGCTACCAAGGACAAGAGGCAGTTGTAACTGGAACGCAAGTACATCTTCAAATCCAGCTCCCGCCATATACAGTAGCATCAGCATCCAACATCTGCACGCAAGGTACAGAAGTGTAGTGTAAGTACAACCGACCCCATGTACTCAATAAGTAACAAACCTAACCTTAGGTTGGAAGTAGTGAAGAGCTGGGACAAGGGTCAGAGTCCAACTCCAATAACCAGCGACAGTGCATAACAATATATATAAGATGGTACAAGAAATGACTCAGAGATATCACGCGCAGCTCGTTCACCGATACTGAAAATAGGAATGCTTTTCATGTATAATAGTAAATCTCAAATCTTTCACCGAAAACACCAAACATTTGAGTAAGTTTGAAAACTGTGATTTTACCCAAAAACTTACAACAACAGGTAAGACGTTTCATTGTTAAATGGCATGAGGAAAGTACATCTCTATGCCTACATGTCAATGAATGCATGCCAACTGTAATACAATAAAGTGATGAAACCATATGCATACTCCCGGTGAATCAATGCACTCAATCTCCCTAATCACGTATATCCTCACAGTCACTCAGTCCTCATAGTCACTCAATCCTTTCAGTCACTCATCACTCGCACTCAGTAGGAACCTGCACTCACTAGGAGTGTGTACAGACTCCAGAGTGGTTTCTTTAGCTCAAGTGCTATAATAAGCCAATTATGGAATAAATCAATAACATATGTTGTGGCGTGCAACTCGCTCTCACCATAAATAGATAATACTTGCTGCGGCGTGCATCCCGATCCCATAAATATCTTCACAATCAGGCCCTTGGCCTCTCTCAGTCATCAATCTCTCCAGTTTCTCTCAGGCTTACTATGTCATGAATATCAGCCCAAAAATAATGATGTGATGTATCAATAGACGATAACAGAGACTAAGATATAATATGCATATGAATGCGTACGACTGAGTATGTAATTGCAATGCAATCCAATAACTCAACAACAAAAATGACAACAGCGAATCCAAATAGAATAAGCATGTAGCCTAGACATGATTTCTAACATGGATCACAGCTCAAATGCTCTAGTACGTAGAGATTTCATGGTTACAGATAAGATCATGTAACTACACAGTACCACAAAAATAACGGAGTCACAATTCACACGGTCCTTGTCCACACACTCGTCACCTAGCATGCGCATCACTTCAACACCAAACACATAATATGTATATTCAGAGCTCATACCTTTAGCACCAAGTTTAGAACTGTTACTTGCCTCGAACAAGCCAAATCCAATACGGAACAAGCCAAAAAATGTCATCCCGCGCGTACGACCTCCTAACGGTTCCAAACTAGCCAAAAGCAATTCAAGAATATCAAGTAATACCTATGGAAACAATTCCAAATGATAAAGGTCGAATCCTTAATCAAAAGCCCAAAGTCAACGAGAAAGACAAACTCAGGCCTGCGCCTCGTAATCTGACGAAACACAGAAAACCCGACGACACATTTAATTACGAGTCCGACCATACTAGTTTCACTCAAATCCGACTCCAAAACGATGTTAAAAACTAAAAAATTTACCCTATGAAACTTAGGACAAAAATCCCCAATTTTCTCTTTAAAATTCACATTCCAATTACGAAAAACGAAGATAGATTCATGAAATACAACCAAAACCGAGTAGTGAACACTTACCCCAATCCATATGGTGAAAATCCCCTTAAAATTTGTCCAAATCTGAGCTCCCCAACTCAAAATATGACCAAATGAACAAACCATTGATATTAAATATTTTTGCCCAGTTGTTCTGCCTCGTTTCGTGTGCCAAATGATCCCGAAACTTGATTTTGATACCTCCAATGGATTTCTTGTGAAATATTAGTGAAGTTAGGCTTTTGAATTACTCCATTTGACCTTATATTGAAGGAGATATGTTGGTTTCAATATTTGAAAATAGTGCTGATTTTTAAATATGAAGTTAGTGGTAATTTCGTAATTAATCTAAAAAATTTAGCAACCCAATTCTCAGTACAATGACCATAAACTCCTCATACGATGTCCAAATTCGAAGATTCATTTTGCAATAGATCCGCAATTACGATACCGATCTAATGTTTTGCAAAAAAGAAATTGGAGCTTATTTGCTTAATGTGGTACCATTTATGCTCGAAGAAATGACGTCGAAACATAAATTAACGAGCACAACGCAATCCAAATCTATCCGAAACTCACCCGAGCCCCTCGGGGCCCCGTCCGTACATACCAACAAGTCTCACAACATAATACGAACCTACTCGAGGCCTCAAATCACGCATAACAACATCGAAACGACGAATCGCACCTCAAATCAAATTTAATAAACTTTCGAACTTTCGACTTCCAAAAACTCGCGGCGAAACATACCAATCAACTCGGAATGAAATCAAATTTTGCACAGAAGTCCCAAATGACATAACGAAGCTGTTCCAATTCCCATAATCACAATCTAAACCCGATATCCTCAAAGACAACTCTCGGTCAAACTTATGAACTTTCCAAACCTTCAAACTTTTAACTTTCACCAATTAGCATTGAAACCTTCTAGAAATATCCAAATTTAAATTCGGGCATACGTCCCAGTACAAAATCACCATCTGGACCTAATGGAACCATCAAATCTCCAATTCGAGGTTAAACACTAAAAAAGTCAAACTTGGTCAACTCTTCCAACATCAAAGCTTCAATCATGAAATTCATTCTTCAAAATCAATTTCGAATTACCTGAAAAATCAATACTGCCGATACGGACAAGTTGTAATACATCATACAGAGCTACTCATACTATCAAACAACTGAGCAAAGGGCAAATGCTCAAAACGAGGTGAGATGTCTCCAGTTCTAGCTACTTGTTGGAAGTTTGCATCTGTTGATTCTTCTTCAATATCTTCCCCCAATTCTTCTTGATCTCCTTTGTCATCATCTACCACTTGAAGAGCTAATAGGTTTGGCTCATGGGTTTTGGCAATCATTCCAAGCTCCCTTTGACCCCTGTTGTTAATAAGAACTCCCTTAGCCAATATACCACTAGTGACACTAAATGTTTTCCCAGCTAATAGTCCAGGATCATATATTGTAGGTGCAGTAATTTGAATGGAATCAATTACCTTAATTTGAGCATTCCCAGCTGCTTGTTCCACTAAAATCTCCACCAGATCACCTGCTTCTTTGGCAAAAAACTGGACAGTACCACTAGGGTTTACTATTCCATTGGTTCCCTTCCTAGTTGAAGCTTCTCCAACTGATCCACCTGTGAAACTAGATTCCTTATGTGTTCTTTGACCTGCTCCAATCATTGGATTAACTAATGATTGATTAGACCCTTCCCAGCCCCAACCCTAGTTTCAGAATATCTAGGGTTTACTGTAGAAATAGGGCTCACATCTATTGCTACTTTCACAAGCTGGGTGCCTCTTTCATCCTTGCTTCTGGTGCTAGTAATTATGATATTTTCCTCCTCCATCATCTCAACTTCATCACTCCATAACACTCTATCAGAACTGACCTCAATATTTGCCCCATTCTCCTTCAAATCATCATAAGTTTGTGATGGAACTTCATGACAAGAATGATTTAAAGTGACATTCATCTCTCTCAACTCCTCCTTGCTCGTGCCAAATCTCCTGCGAACCCACTCAATTGTGGATTCCCTTTTGTTTGCCTCATCAATCCCAATCCCCGCATAATTAGGACTAGGAATTAATTTTGCCGTATTTTATGAACTTGCCTTCTTTGGAGTCCCTTTCCCAGTAGAAGTAGGATTAGTCTTTTTTGCCTCATTCTGCTCCTTGTTTAGCACCTTTTCCGCAGCTTCCTTCTTTACTTGTTTTTGTACTTCGATCTCACCTTCTTCTAACAAGGCAAACTTTTTACTAATTTGCTATGGTACATTAGATTTTTCTTTCCCAACAGCATCAACTTTACCTGTTGCTGCCTGGCCTTTCATCTCCTTCTACTCTTGTGTAGTCATAGCATTACCTCTCCCATCCTCATCAATTATGTATCCTCTACTATCCCATTGGTACTTGTTCTTCATCCTTTGCATCCATTCGTTCCTCGTAGCATTTTTCACTGGTTTGCCTATTACTTTTCCACTTGTTAGGACCTTTGTAGAAGCTGCAGTAGTTCCAACAACATCACTTTGTACAATAACATTCTTCTCCTTAGCTTGATCATCACCTTCTTCATTAAAATTTTTATGTAGATCTGGATGAATGACCCAACATTCACTCTCATTATGGCCTTGTTTCTTGCAAGGTTTACAATATTTTGGCATGTAGTCGTACTTGATTTTAACCCATTTTGATTCTAAGGGCCAGTTTCATCCTCCTCCTCAATGATCTTAATCCTTTAAGGCAGTGTAGCTAATAAATTCACCTCGACTTTGACCTTAGCACAACTAGGTCTTGTGCCATTTGAGTGGCCAAATCAATATGAAGAGGTCTACCAACTGCATTAGCTAATGAAAACAAAAATTCCTTACCAAAAACATTTGGAGGAAGATCCAAAAACGATATCCAAGCAATTGCTATAGGTGTTTCCTCGTCAGGTTTCCACTATGGGCTCTATTTAGTGCATCTCATCTGCCAAAGATCACCTTGAGCCTTCAAATAAGAAGTTTTCTAAGACAATAAGTGAATATAATCCTCCATTAGAGACAGCTTAATCAGAATATGTGTATCCTCAATCAAACCTATCGATCATGGGTCTTTTAATTCACATTAGATTGGGATAACCTTCCTCAACTCGTGTATCACTGGTTTTCCATTGGAAAACTTGCCCAGAATTGCAAGATGTAATCCTTGCTGTAATATTGATTGTTTAACCTCAGTTTTCTTCCATCTCACCATTGGTTCTCCATGAAGATATTCAACGAGCTTTAGGTTAACAGTGTTACGTGCATGGGGGCAATTATGTTTGGGGCTGCAGGAGTTTTGCGTAGTTTGGGATCGAAGTAGTGTTATTAGATGTTTGGATAAGCTGTTTAGGGTTGTTTGACGACTAACGAACCTCCGTTAGAGGCTGGCCAGTAGCTGGCGCGGCCATTGATGGAGTTTCTCTCTCTAATCGCCTCAATATCACCCAAAATTGCTAGGATAAAGTCAGTTTCTTTCCTTTTTCTTTTTTAATTTTAGTTATTATTATTGGAATGTACATTAGACAGATAAAAGTCAATAATACGATGGAGATAAAGTCAATAATACGATGGAGACTCTGTGGACTACGATGCGTAGCCTAGAACGCAGCTCACCATAAAGTCTCCTCAGCATCTGTGCATATGCGCCAAGATGACCATCAAATGAACCTGCCGGATCCTGCATATTTGGTGCAGAAGTGCAACATGAGTACGTAAATCAACACGTACTCAGTAAGTATTTAGCCTAACTCCGGAGAAGTAGTGACGAGGGGTCGACATCGACACCTACTAGAGGTCCAATAAAGCAATATGATGAATCATAAGCAAATATGAAGCACAACAATAATAATGGGGTAAAGCTGTAAGTTACATAATCTTTCAAAAATTTCTATTAAATATATAGATTTCTTAGTCTCGTATTCTATCTCGATAGCTGGGATGTATCAACAGCAACAGCATGTCCCAAATTCCAAGTTTCAATCTGTTTCAACCCTGAGGCCCCCGAGACCCCATCCGAGCGTACCAACACATCCCAAAATACAATATGGACTTGCTCGAGGCCTCAAATCACACCAAACAATATCAAAACTACAAATCGATGATCGAACCCTTCTTTAAATTTTCAAACTTCCAAACTTCGACGAACGCGTCCAAATTATACTTAAACATTCCGGAATGACGCATAACTTTACGCACAAGTCACGAATCTCAATACGAGCCTATTCCAATCCTCGGAACCCCAATGGGACATCGATAACACCAAATTCCACTTCAAACCAAACTTAAGGTATTCTTAAACTTTCAAAATGCCAACTTTCCATAACAAGCGCCGAAATGCTCCCGGGCCACCCGATACTCAACTCGAACACACGCCGAAGTCCGAAATCATAATACGAATCTATTGGAACCTTCAACTCCCAATTCCCAGGTCGTTACTCAAAAGTCAACCTCGGTCAACTCTTCTATCTTAAAGCTTCCCAATTTAGAATTTTCCTTTCGAATCAACCCCGAATTTTCCGAAATTCAATTCTGGCCATACGTACAAGTCATCAAATAGGAAGTGAAGCTACTCAAGGCCTCAAACCACCGAACAACGCGCTAGAGCTCAAAATGACCGGTCGGATCTATACAAATAATAATAGGAAGAAATAAAGGAAAAGTAAGGTAGTTAACTTATGAATTAACTCAATCCTCAAAATCAGTAAAGCCAGAAACGCCTATACTCAAAATCTCGTATGAAAGCATCAAAAGCTAACACAGTACAATATTGAAAACAGATCACATAATTCGTTGCAGCGCACAACCCGATCCCACAGTACAAACACAATCCTTCCTAATTTCACCATATTAATATCAGTAATAACATGAAAAATTCGTTGCAACGCGCAACCCGATCCCACCATATTATCAGAATCAATATCATATTCCTCCTTTATTTCACCATAACAAAATCACATATAAAATCTGTTGCGGTGTGCAGCCCGATCCCACCATATCAATATCAATCCTCCATTATTCCACCCATTGCGGCATGAAACCCGATCCATAAACAAAAATCAATAAATGTAATCAACTCAATAACTCAAATCACAAGATCTCTACGATAAATTGAAAGCAAAACTATAAAGGAATCTCGTACCAAATCAAGAAATGCTAGAATTAATACCAAGCAACAAAGACAAGCCAAATATATGACAATTAAAGTGTACAAGTAAGACAATTAAGGCAAGTAGCAATTAATCATGGAAACATGGAAGAATCTAACATTTTAATATGAGAATAATAAATTAGAAACAGCAAGTTAAGGCATAGGAGGCAATTAAAGCATGTAACAATTAAGACATAGAATAAAATAATTAATGGAATACAGGAAAGCATGGAAAAAATTAGTTTGAAGGCGTATATACACTCGTCACCTCGCATATATGCCACTGCACATGTAATTCACATAACACATAGCTCAAGGGTTCCTATTCCCTCAAATCAAGGTTAGGCCCAACACTTACCTCGCTCCGCAAGCAAATCAAAGCTCAACCGAGGGCTTTCCTCTAAAATCCGCCTCCAAATCAATCGAATCTAACAAAAATTGACTCAATAATATCAAATAATGATAGAGAAATCAACTACAATACATAAAGTTAAGATCTTTTGCCTTTTCCCAAAAAGTCAACAAAAGTCAACATCGGGACCGCTTGGTAAAATCCCGAGATTCAGCCAAAAATCTATTTACACATTCGCCCCCGCGCTGAGTATGAAATTAATTTTGAAATCCGACCTCAATTTGAGATCTAATCCCAAATTTACAAAAATCCCTAATTCTTCCCAAATCCCTAATTTTCTACCATGAAAGAACATAGATTAAGGTTAGAAATTCATGGGTATTGACGGAAATGGATGTAAACAAATTAAAGTACACTAACCTATGAAAGGGCGATGAAATTTCTCTTCCAAATCACCTCTAGGCCGTGCTCTGATGAAACGGTGGTTAACAATGGGTGAAATCCCATCTTTGGGACATTTAATAGACCGGACGTCAGGCTTTCTTTGCGTTCGCAAAGGGCCTGCCGTGTTCGCGAAGCACACCAGCCAGAATGGTCTACGCGTTCACGAGGTTCCTCACGCATTCGCGAAGGCTTCTCGCCCCAGGCATTCGCGTTCGCGAGCCAGGGTTCGCGTAGAGCAATCCCTAGATCCCCCTTCCCAAGTCCCTCAACACTATGCGTTCGCGAGAGGCTGCCCGCGTTCGTAGGGCAATCCCCCAAAGCTTCACGTTCGCGTACCAGCCATCGCGTTCACGATGAAAGAAAGCCTCCCAGCCCAGTTTACTCTTCGTGATCGCGGGAGTATCTTCGCGATTGCGAAGAAGAACACATCATACACCAGCTGAAGTCAAACACCAGAAATTTCAAAGTTCAAATGGTCCGTAGCCTACTTGCTCGAGCCCCTCTAGCTCCAAACAAAACATGCACACAACTGTAATAACATTATACAAACTCACTTGCACAATCAAAACATCAAAATAACAGCTAGAGCCACGGATCGGACATCAAAATGAATGAAATTTTAAATGAAACTTAAGAACTGAAAATTTTCAACCGGACATCCGAATCATGTCAAATCAACTCCATTTTGCACCAAATTTTGCAGAAAGAGTCATAAATTCTGTAATGAACTTATACTATGTTCTGAAACTGAAATCCAAACTAGGTAGCAATAAAGTCAACTTATGGTCAAACTTAGGAATTCATTAAACCTTTAAATTACTCTTTTCAACAAATTACGTTAGATCAAGCTAAGGACTTCCGAATTCGATTTTGGGAATACGCCCAAGTCCGAAATCACGATAGGGATCCATCCGGGTCGTCAAAACACTAATCCGGGTCTATTTACACAAAACGTTGACCATATTCCACTCAAATAAATTTTAAGGCACGATCTTACATTTTTATCAATTTTCTCATAAAACCTTACTAGAAAAAGGACACGCTTTGATCATACAAATCGAGAAAGGCTAAACAGAGCTATTTGAGGTCTCACAACACTGAATGAAGGGTAAAACTTTAAAATGACGCATCGGGTCATCATATTCTCCACCTCTAAAACAAGCGTTCCTCCTCGAACAGACATAGAAAGGTACCTTGATTGATGAAAAGGTGTGGATATCTACTCTACCTGTCCAACTCGGACTCCTACATTGCTGCCTCGATTGACTAACCTCTCTACTACACTCGAACTGAAGTATAATTCATAGAACTTAATTGTCGGACCTGCCCGGCTAGAATAGCCACCGGCACCTCCTTGTAAGTCAAATCTTTTTCCAATTGGACTGAGCTAAAATCTAACACATGGGACGGATCACGGTGATACTTCAGGAGTATGGACATATGGAATACCGGATTGACAACTGACAAACTAGGTGACAATGCAAGCCTGTTGGCCACCTCACCCACTCTCTCAAGAATCTCAAAGGGTCCGATATACCTAGGGCTCAACTTGCCCTTTCCAAACCCCATCAAACCCTTCATGGGCGAAACCCCGAGCAATACCCTCTCTCCAACCATGAATGCAACATGACGAACTCTATGATCGGCATAACTCTTCTGCCTAGACTAAGCGGTGTGAAGTTGATCCTGAATACTCTTGACCTTATCCAAGGCATCCTGAACCAAATTTGTACCCAACAACCGAGCCTTCCCGGCTCGAACCATCTAGCTAGCGAACGGCACTACCTCTCATATAATGCCTCATAGGGAGCCATCTAAATGCTCGACTGGTAGCTGTTGTTGTAGCAAAACTACACAAGCGGCAAGAACTGATCCCAAGAACCCTCAAAATGCATAACGCAAGTGCGAAACATATCCTTCAATATCTAAATAGTGCGCTTAGAATGTTTGTCCGTTTGATGGTGAAACGTTGTACTCAACTCAACCCGCGTGCCCAACTCATGCTATACGGCCCTCTAGAAGTGTGAGGTGAACTGCGTACCTCGATCAAAAATGATAAACACGGGCACACAGTGAAGACGAACAATCTCACAGATGTAGATCTCAAATAACTACTTTAAAGAATAGGTAACTGCCACTGTAATGAAATGTGCTGACTTTGTCAACCTGTCCACAATGACCCATACCGCGTCGAACTTCTTCTGATTTTGTGGGAGTCCAACAATGAAATCTATAGTGATACGCTCCCATTTCCACTCAGGAATCTCTAGCCTCTAAAGCAAACCACCAGGCCTTTTATGCTCATACTTTACTTGTTGAGAATTTAGACACCGAGCTACATATGCAACTATAACCTTCTTCATCCTCCTCCACCAATAATGCTGCTACAAGTCTTGATACATCTTGGCAGCAATCGGATGAATAGAATACCGGGAATTGTGGGCCTCCTCAAGAATTAGCTCACGAAGCCCATCCGCATTGGGCACACAAATACGACCCTACATTCGTAAAACCCTATACTCTCCAACAGTAACCTGCTTGGAACCACAGTGCCACACCTTGTCCTTAAGGACAAGCGAATGGGGGATAATCATACTGATACTCTCTGATGTGCTCATACAAGAAAGACCGAGCGAATGTGCAAGCTAGGACCGGACTGGGCTCTGAAATATCTAACCTCATAATCTGATTTGCCAAAACCTGAACATATGCATCAAGTGGCCTCTCACTAACTGGAATATATGCAAGGCTAACCATACTCACAACCTTTCTACCCAAGGCATCGACCACTACATTGGCCTTCTCTGGATGATACAAAATGGTGATGTCATAGTCTTTCAACAGCTCCCACCACCTCATCTGCCTCAAGTTGAGATCCTTTTGCTTGAAGAAATATTGTAGACTCTGATGATCCATAAATACCTTGCAAGACACACCGTAAAGATAGTTCCTCTAAATCTTCAGCGCATGAACAATGGCTGCCAACTCTAAGTCATGAACAAGGTAATTCTTCTCATGAACCTTCAATTGCCATGACGCATATGCAACAGCCTGCCATCCTGCATCAATACTGTACCAAGCCTAATAAGAAATGTATCACATTACACCGTGTAGGATCCTGAACCTGTGGGCAACACCAACATTGGCGCCGTAAGTAAAATTGTCTGAACTACGTCTTTAGGATGGCCTCTAGCTAGCTGGCCTCCACATCTAATGGCGTGACCTACACCTCTAACGGCGTGACCTCCACCTCTGGCTGCCTGACCACTGCCTCTATCTGGGTGAGTAGGCGGTGGAGCAACCAATGCCAGAACCATAGCACAGACCTCTGATATGGCATGTCGCCCAATTATCTCGGATAGATCCTTCTGATTTTACCAATACCACTACATTCAAAACACCCATCCTACAGTTGTGGCTGCTAAAGCTAAATCTGACCCGAACGGGCTGGATAACCTCGGTCGTAGCTCTGAATCGAAGGCGTATAGATAAAAGCTGATGGTGCACTGTACGTTGGCTGCCCAAAGTAAGGCACATAAGGACCACAACTCCTCGAAGCACTGTAAGATGCCTGAAGTGCTAAGTGAAATGGCCTGGGAGGATGGCCCCAACAAAAAGTACCCCTACCTCAAGATGAGGCACCACTGAAACTACCAGAATCACGAGGCCTCTTATCAAACACCCGCCCCCTCTCTTGAGCGAGAATTATCTCGATCTGTCTAGAAATATCTACCGCTTTCTGGAATGAAATATCACTCCTAGTCTCCTTGGCCATCTGTAGCTTGATAGTGTAAATGAGCCCATCAATGAATCTCCTCGCTCTCTCTCCTTCTTAGTAGGAAGCAAGATAATGGCATGGAGAGATAGGTCCACAAATCGAGTCTCGTACTGGGTGACTGTCATACTACCTTGCCGAAGATGCTCAAACTACCTGCGGTACTCCTATCTCAGAGTGACAGGAATGAACTTCTCTAGAAATAGCTGTGAGAACTAATCCCAGGTAAGTACAGGCGACCCAGCTTGTAACGACCCGACCGGTCGTTTTGGTAATTTATGCTCCTGTCTACTATTTGAAGTCTTGATTAGCTTCGAACGATGTATTATGACTTGTGTAAATTGTAGGTTTTGGTTTTCAGGTATTTCGAAGTTAGTTTGGAAGAATAAAATTCAAGGTTTAAAGCTTATGTTAAAAGGTTGATCGGATGTTGACTTATGTATAAACGACTCCGGAATGGAGTTTTGATAATTTCGTTAGGTTCGGATGATAATTTTGGCTTGGGCGTATGCCTAAAATTTCATTTGGTTATTTGTAGAATGTTTCGACACAAATAAGCAAAAGTTAAAATTTTTAAGGTTTGGAAGGTTCGTGAGTTCGACCGGGAGTGGACTCTTAATATCGAGGTAGGATTACAATTATGGAATTTGGAATAGGTCCGTAATGTCATTTAAGACTTGACTGCAAAAATTGAGATCAATCAGATGTGTTTTGATAGGTTTTGGCATCGAATGTGGAATTTAGAAGCTCATAAGTTCTTACGCTTGAATCGATGTGTGATTCTTGTTTTCATCATTGATAGGTGTGATTTGAGACCTTGAGTAGGTTCGTGTTATATTACGGGACTTGTTGGTATATTCGGATAGGGTCCCGAGTGGCTCAGATATGTTCTGGGGCGAGATTTGAACATGTTTGAGCATTTCGGCAATCTGATGATGTTTTGGGAATAGTAGGAGTGCGGGAGCACATTTTCGAGTGCTGAGGCAAAGCCTCGTATGCGGACCCATAGAGGAAAAATTGTGGACCACAGGATTCCTCTTGCCGCCGCAGAAAGGGGATTCTGCAGGTTCGATGGTCTGACTCCGGAAGCTTATATCTTTTAATCTACAAAGCATTTGGAGATGATCCAAAAATGAAAGTCGTATCCCTTAGAGTCTAGTTTTCATAAAGGTAAATCAATCATCATTTGGACAGTTTGTAGAGAAAGTTTGGTCAATCTACTGAATCCTAGTAGTGTAGTTGCTGCTGAAGTGCCGCACAATTTGAATTGCGGCCGCAGAACGCGGAATGTGCGGACCACATAAAACTTTTGGAGTCAGCAAAATGGGGGATCAGATTTTTGTACTATATGAACGAGGGTTAGAGTATTATTTCATATTTGGACTTTGGGAGCTTTGTTTGTGGCTATTTTTCATGAGATTTTCAAGAAATTCATCGGGGTAAGTGATTCTAACTCGGATTTGGTTAATATACCTGAATATTAAGGGGAGGCGCCGTGGTGCATGCTATTTACATATGATATTGTATTGATTGATAAGACAGACGGTGTGAATGCGCAATTAGAGGTATGGAGGCAGACCCTAGAATCTAAAGGTTTCAAATTGAGCAGGACCAAGATAGAATAATTGGAGTGTAAGTTCAGTGGTGAGACTCAAGGGGGGGGGAGGGGAGGTGAGGGTTGACTCACAGGTCATCCCTAGGAGAGGGAGTTTTAAGTACCTTGGGTCTATTATTCAGGGAGATGGGGAGATTGATGAAGATGTCACAAATCGTACTGGGGAAGGACGGATGAAATGAAGACTCGCTTTCAATGTTTTGTGTGACAGGAAGGTGCCATCGAAACTTAAGGGTAAGTTCTACAGAGTGGTGGTCAGACCAACGATGTTGTGTGGGGATGAGTGTTGGCTAGTCAAGATCACTCATGTCCAGAAGATGAAGTAGCAGAGATGAGGATGTTGAGATGCATTTGGGGGCACACCAAGCTAGATAGGATCAGAAATGATGTTATTTGCGACAAGGTGTGTGTGGCCCCTATTAAGGATAAGATGCGAGAAGCGCGACTTAGGTGGTTTGGTCATGTGAGGAGGAAGAGCACAGACGCTCTGGTGAGGAGGTGTGAGAGGTTTACATTGGAGGGCCTACGGAGAGGTAGAGGTAGGCAAAATAAGAGGTGAGGAGAGGTGATTAGGTAAGATATGGTGCAACTTCAGCTAACCGAGGATATGACCCTTGATAGGAAAGTATGGAGGTTGAGGATTATGATAGTAGAGTAGGTAGTCTAGAGTGTTCATAACAGTAGTATTGGCACGCAGTCTCACAATCTGTTGGTAGTAGGTTTTTATGACAACTAGTTATTGTTTTTCATTGTTGATTACCTTACTATCTTATTATTTTTATTATGCTTTTATATGGATTTTTGGTACTGTCCCTTCTTGTCTATATTTTCATTAATGTGGTGCTTATACTTTCTTGAGCCGAGGGTCTATTAGAAATAGCCTCTCTATCCTCACAAGGAAGAAGTAAGGTCTGTGTACACACTACCCTCCCTAGACCCCACGGTGTGGGAAAATACTGGGTATGTTGTTCTAGTTATTGTCAGTGGAAGCACTAGTTGCGTTAAGTATTTGCGATAGCTGTGCGCTATGAGTGCGCACATGTATGGGGTTTGAGCCCATGTTCGAGCACCGAGTCAATTGTCTGCGCGGTTGATGTTAATGTGAGCTTTAGGAGACCCAGTTACCGTTATTAGATTCGTGTGTCTTGGTTATACTATATATGATGAGCTCATAGCATTGCGGTTGTGGTGGCGCTTGTTGAACTTGCGAAACAGTTCTCTTCTTTGAGACATTTTCCACTTTTGGGTACACTGATTGTGCAGTTTGTGGCTTGAGTTATATTCGTGTGGGCGTGTATCCGGAATATTTGTGTTTAATAATATAAGGTCATCGGACGAATGTGTACTATCGGATTTGATTACGGTATATTTCGGAGGATGATATCGAAAGTTGGCTTAGAAAGTTATTATGGTTCTGGTTGGGACGAGAGAGCTCCGTGACTAGTTGATCTGATAAGTGATTATGAGATTTCAAGTGTTTCTTTAATTATCAGCAGTGTACGATGGTTTTGGGAATGAGGGTTTGTTTGATATGGGGTTTAATACTAGTACTAGGTTGGTTTTGAGTAGTTACTATGATTGGAAATTGTGCTACGAATATGCGAGTTATGTAGTACGTTATGTGATTATATATGGTGTTATGGTTATGGCTTGATATAGCTTGTTCAAACTTATATAGCGTGTAGATGTGAGATTCGGGTCTTGTAAAAAATTTTGGATGCTGGAAATTAGATTCTAAGTTTTACCGACTAAGGTTAAAGTAATGATCTTCAATTTCTTTGTGTTGTCAGGCCTATATGGAATAGGGTGGCATGGGATCACCCCCGGGTATGTGCGTGGTAAGGTGGCATAAAGATTTGAAGGTTTAGGAACAACTCCTGGCACGTTCGAGGACGAATGTATGTTTAAGTGGGGGAGAATGTTTCGGTATCGAATGTGGAATTTAGAAGTTCATAAGTTCTTATGCTTGAATCGATGTCTAATTCGTGTATTTATCTTTGATAGGTGTGATTTGAGACCTCGAGTAGGTCCGTGTTATGTTACGTGACTTGTTGATATATTCGGATGGGGGTCTCAAGAGGCTCGGGTATATTCCGGGATAAGTTTTGAACGAGTTTGGGCATTTTGGAACTCTGATGATGGTCTGGGAACAGTAAGAGTGCGGAGGGACATTTTGGAGTGCTGAGCAAAGCCTCATGTGTGGACCTTAGAGGAAAAATTGCGGACCGTAGAGGAAAATAACAGAACGCATAAATCCTCTTGTGGACCGCAAAATTCCTCTTGCGGCCAAAAAAGGGGAATCTACTGGTTCGATTGTCTGACTTCGGAAGCTTATGTCGTTTAATCCACAAATCATTTGGTGATGATCCTAAAATGAAAGTTGTAGCCCTTAGAGTCTAGTTTTCATAAAGGTAAACCAAACCTCATATTTACTGAAGCCAAGTAGTGCAGTGGCAGCTGAAGTGCGGCCGCACAATTTGGATTGCGGCTGCAGAACCCGGAATGTGCGGACCGCACAAACATTTTGCAGTTAGAAAAATGGGGGATCAGATTTTTTTACTATATGAACGAGGGTTAGAGTATTATTTCATATTCTTTGTGGGATTTTCAAGAAATTCATCGGGGTAAGTGATTCTAACTCGGATTTGGTTAATATACATGAATAAGTCATTGCTTTCATCACTTAATCAGTATTTAGAGATGGAAATTTGGGGAAAATAATAGAAATTTCATAAAACGAATATTGGGATTTGAATGTCGATTTGGAGTCATATTTGAGTGAAACTAGTATGGTTGGACTCGTAATTGAATGGGTTGTCAGATTTTGTGATTTTCGTCTGATTCTTGATGTGGGCCCCACTGCCGACTTTTCAAGCGGAGTTGGGAATTTTTATAAATTGTTAAATTGTAAGCGTTGGAGTATATTTTGATTAATTTGCACGTTGTTTGACTAGTTCGAATCGTTTGGCTTGGAATTGAGGGGATATGAAGGCGTTCAGAGGTAGATATGGCAGAATGGAATTTTCGGAGTATTGTGGGCGTGTACCTTAGGAATTATGACTTGGTAAATTCCATGGAACTGAGTAGTTGAATGACCTGTCGTTATCCGTACATTTTCCACGTATTAGAGAAATCAAACTACAAATCATGTTAGAAATCATGTTTACACCATGTGTTGACATTGTCGGGACCCACAGAGATCGTGTACATGCTGAATTATCTACTAAATTGTTGTTTTGTACTCATTCATAGTTTTACTTGCATGTTACATCTCGGTCTCTATTGTTCATTATTGATGCATTATATCATTTCTGTTGGGGATAATTTTCATGATTTCTGAGAGCCCGAGAGACTGGAGAGATTTATGACTGAGTGAGGGTGACGACCTGATTGTAAGATATTGATACCTGTTGTTGGCTATTGGTGTTGGACTCCGACCTATGTTCTATCTCGTCACTACTTTCAACATAAGGTTAGGTTTGTTACTTATTGAGTACATGGGGTCGGTTGTACTCATACTACACTTTTGCACCTTGTGTGCAGATATTGGATACTAATGTTGCTGTAATCGACAGGAGCTGGATTGAAGACATACCTGCGTTCCGGTTTTAGCTGCCTCTTGTTCATGGTAGCCTTAGATTTATAAAAAATATATATCTATTTATGTACATTTCGAGGAGATGCATTTATTTCATACCAGATTTGTAAATTCTAATCTTAGAAGCTCGTGATTTGTACTACCAGTCCTTGTGAAATTTTTTTATAAAAGCGTTGTATTATCATTTCTTATCTTAATAAATCTCATTAAGTTTGATAATTGTTAATTGGCTTACCTGACCGGTTGGGTTAGGTGCCATCATGACTAGGTAGATTTTGGATCGTCAAACAGCTGGTCTAGTATACATATAATATCTCCACCACCTCTTGGCAGAACGAGTCATCTCAAATGCTTCAAAATCGACCCAGTTGGTCTCAACTATAGCCATGTTCTGCAGCACCTCATGGCATTCGTCTAGATAATCATGTAGGTCCTCAGAAGATGCACTACTGAAGTGAATAGGGAAGAGCTTGGTAAACTTGTCTAACCTCAACAAGGCCACAAAAGACATAGCGGGCCTATCACCGGCATGTGCTGCAACAACTGGCTGAACCACCCCAACTGGTGGGGCTGCTGGTGTTTGATACTTGGGAGCCACCTGCTCTGGGGTGTGAATAACGGGAGTATGTGTTCCTGCCCCAGCCCGAGAGGTGGCTGGTGCTACCGGGAATGTACTAGTCTGGGCCACACTCTCCATAAGCCTCACCAAACGGACTAGAGCGTCCTTGAGCACTAGAGTGGCTATGAACCTCTCCGGAACCTGAGCTGGTCTGACGGGAACAGTCTGAGCTAGCACCTCCTCCGCAAAATCAACCTGAGGCTCCACTACGGGTGCTGCTACTCGAGCTCTACGCTGAGCTCTGCCTCGGCCTCGGCCTCTGCCCGACCTCTGCCCCTAGTAATAGCTGCCACAGGGGACTCTGACTCCTGTCCGGCTGTAGACGCAGTGCGTGTTCTCGCCATCTGCGAGAGAACAAGAATAGATTGGTTAATTCATCAATGATAGAATAAAATTGCATGATAAAGAAAGAAAGAAGTGAAATCGTTCCTAAACTTCATAGCCTCTAGAAGATAAGTACAGACGTCTACGTACCGATCCTCCAGACTCTACTAAGCTTGCTCGTGACTCGTGAGACCTACGCAACCTAGTGCTCTGATACCAACTTGTCACGATCCGAAATTCCCACCTTCGGGACCGTAATGGCATCTAACATTTCACTTGCTGGGCAAGGCAATGTTAGAATAGTTTTTTTCCATTTTTAACAAATCAAATTAATTGATACCAATTAAGCTGTAATAACTAAAATAGAACTGAAGTAGAGTGTGAAAAATCATAATAACCGCAATATCTAGATACAATCCCAGAACGGGTGTCACAAGTGTACGAGCGACTAGAATAATACATATAAAGGTCTGGATGAAAGTAAAACTGTCTGAAATAAAATGAACAACTAGAATAAGATAGAAAAGGATTTCAGGCTGCCAACGCCGAGCAGCTGTACCTCAAGTCTCCAATCTGGCAATAAATCCGAGCAATCTACTAACGCCGCTAGGACCGACTCCAAAATCTGCACAAGAAGTGCAGAGTGTAGTATATTATAACCGACCCCATGAACTCTGTAAATATCGAGCCTAACCTCGACGAAGTAGTGACGAGGCTAAGGCGGGTCACTTACAATAACTTGTACGCAATATAATAATAATAACAGGAAGAAATGCAGGAAAAAGGTAGTTAACTTATGAAAATAAACTCAATCCTCGAAATCAGTAAAGCTAGAAACACTGGTACTCAAAATCTCGTATGAAAGCATCAAAAGCTAACACAGTACAACAATGAAGACAAAACACTTAATTCGTTGTGGCGCGCAATCCGATCCCACCATACAAACACAATCCTTCCTTATTTCACCATATCAATATCAATAATAATATGTAAAATCCATTGTGGCGCGCAACCCAATCCCACCATTAAATCAAAATCAATATCATATTCCTCCCTTATTTCACCATATCAAAATCGCATATAAAATTGATTGCGGCGTGCAACCCGATCCCACCATATCAGTATTAATTCTCCCAATATTCCACCCATTGCGGCGTACATCCCGATCCATAAAAAAAAATGTAATCAACTCAGCAACTCAAATTGCTAGAATATCTACGATTAACGAATATGGAAGCAAAACCATAAAGGAATCACGTACCAAATCAAGAAATGCAACAATTAATACCAAGCAACAAGACCAAACAAATCTATATCAATTAAAGTCTACATGTAAGACAATTAAGGCAAGTAGCAATTAGTCATGTTAACATGGAAGAATCTAACATTTTAATACGAGAATAATAAATGACAAGTAGCAAGTTAAGGCATAGGAGGCAATTAAAGCATGTAACAATTAAGTCACGGAATAAAATAATTAATGGAATACGGGAAAGCATGGAAACAATTACTTTGACGGAGTATATACACTTGTCACCTCGCATATACGCTGCTACACATGTAGTTCACATAAAACATAACTCAAGGGTTCCTATTCCCTCAAATCAACGCTAGACCCAACACTTACCTCGCTCCGCAAGCAAATCAAAGCTCAACCGGGGCCTTTCCTAAGAAATCTGCCTCCAAACCAATTGAATGTAACCAAAATCGACTCAATAACATCAAATAATGGAAGGAAAATAAATTGCAATACATAAAGTTAAGATCTTTACAGTTTTTCCAAAAAGTCAACAAAAGACACCTATTCGCCCCCGAGCCCGAGTATATAATTAGATTTGAATTTGACCTCAGTTTGAGGTCTAAATTCCAAATTTATGAAAAACCCCAGTTCATCCCAAATCCCTAATTTTCTATCATGAAAGAACATAGATTAAGGTTAATGATTAATGGGTGTTGATGAAAATGGAAGAAAACAAGTCCGAGTACACTAACCTATGAAAGGGTGATGAAATTTATCTTCCAAATCGCCTTTAAGCTTAGCTATAATGAAAAGATGGTGAAAACTGGGTGATCCCGTCTTTGGGACACTTAATAGATTGGCGTCGGGCCTTCTTCACGTTAGCGAAGGGCCTGCCGCTTTCGCAAAGCACAGCAGCTAGAATGGCCCACGCATTCGCGAAGGCTTCTCCCCGGGCCTTCGCGTTTGCATAGAGCAAACCCCAGATCCCCCTTCCCAAGTCCCTCAACATTACACGTTTGCAAGAGGCTGTCCGCGTTCGTGAAAGGCAATCCATCAAAGCTTCACGTTCGCATACCAGCCAACGAGTTCGCGATGAAGGAAAGCCTCCCCATCCTAGATTACTCTTCGCGATCGTGGGAGTATCTTTGCGATCGTGAAGATGAACACATCAGATACCCGCAGAAGTCCATTTCTAATTTCAAATGGGTCGTAGCCTATCCGAAACACACCCGAGCCCCTCGGGCTCCAAATCAAACATGCACAAAATTGTAATAATATCATATGAACTTGCTCGCGTGATCAAAACATCAAATAGCACCTAGATCCATGAATCAGACACCCAAACGAATGAACTTTTTAGTGAAACTTAAGAACATGAAATTTTTCAACCGGACGCCCGAATCATGTCAAATCAACTCCGTTTTGCACTAAATTTTATAGACAAGTTATAAATACTATAATTAACTTATAGCAACTTTCGAAACCGAAATCCGAATCTAGTAGATACAAAGTCAACTTATGGTCAAACTTAAGAATTCATTAAGCCT
This sequence comes from Nicotiana obtusifolia, assembly GCA_002018475.1. NCBI lineage: Eukaryota > Viridiplantae > Streptophyta > Magnoliopsida > Solanales > Solanaceae > Nicotiana > Nicotiana obtusifolia. The sequence continues at coordinate 38,521 of MCJB01015895.1, forward strand.
TTAAATTACTAGTTTTCAACAAATTATATTAGATCAAGCTAGGGACTTTCGAATTCGATTCCGGGCATACGCCCAATTCCAAAATTATAATACGGATCCACCGTGACCTTTAAAATACTAATCCGGGTTCTTTTACACAAAAAATTGACAGTAGTTAACTCAAATAAGTTTTAAGGAACGATTTCACATTTTCTTCAATTTTCTCATAAAAACTTTCTGAAAAAGCTCATGGACTGTGTATGCAAATCGAGGAAGGCTAAATGGAGCTATTTGATGTCTCGAAACACAGAAATGAAGGGTAAAAAAGTAAATGACCTATCGGATCATCACAATGTATCATATACTGATAAGGCCTATGATATCAAGAACTCTATTAGAAAATTAAAAAAGGACCCATTGAATTGTTTTTAAAATTAAAAAAATACTAAATTTAACTGTATTGTTACATTATATCATATATTGTAATGGTTTATTGTGCGATAAATTATACACCGTTGAATTAAATATTATATACCAAAATGGTATATAGTAGGTTATTTTGGTATAATAGTACAAATTATTTTTCTTCACTAGTTCAACTCAATCTCAACCAAAATTTCAAAATCTACTCTAGAATTTCCATCAAATTGACTCAAAGTTTAGCCACAAACCTCTAATCAAATATTTCAAATTAAATATTTTGATTTAAAGAAAATGAAAAAACATGAAAACTACAATGACAAGTTGAAAAAGAACTCAATGAAAATTTCAAAAAATACTAAAAGGACCAAATTGTAATAGTAAACTATTACATTATTGTCCCGACCCAGAATCTCACTCTCGGGACCCTGATGGCGTCTAACACTTCACTTGCTAGGCAAGAAAATATTAGCAAAATTACTTAACCAGTTTTAACAGTTTGAATCAAAACATTAATAATAATAAATTGTAAAAGCTGAAGTTGATTAATAAAATACAAAAAGACGTGATCTAAACGTATCCCAATATCTGAAGTCACAAATACACGAGCATTTAGAGTACTACAGATAAAGTTTGAATAAAATACAACTGTTTGAAACTAAATAAATAGTAAACTGAATAAAGAAGGGGTCTTCATGTAATGCCCCATAGAAATTTTGCTATGGTAGCAATGTATGCTACGAGTGTGGTATGAGGGATCACATGCAGCTACTACATACACATCGCCTCCCCTAGCTCGAGGAACTATTGCACCCGCAAGGGGGGAGGGGGGCAGCAAGGGGTGGTCAAGAGCTCGGGAGGGCCCATCAGGTTTTATGCTATGAGGAGGCATCAAAAGTCGGAGGCTACTCCATATATGGTTACAAGTATATTGACTGTCCAATCTCATGATGTATATGCTTTTATTGATCCCGTTTCCATTTTGTCATATGTCATTCCTTATGTTGTTATGGAATTTGGGATAGAACCGGAACAACTTTATGAGTCCTTCTCTGTATCTACTCTTTGAGCGAGGCGTATTATTTGTGAAGTCTCTTTATCACAATTATCTTACTTACAACCTTTTGAGTTCTATAATGATTTCTTTGAATTGCGTTATAACCCTAGGCTAATACTTTCCACTTGCTTCCCTAAATTCTCAGCAAGGGACTTTACCTGATAAATTTCTTATAGAGCATTCTGATTCAAATGGATAACGTCTTATCACTTGTGCTTATGCATGCACTGTCATAAAGTTTACCTATGTGGTATAAAATTCAATGTAAAGCAACCTAGTGTTGAGATCCTTCTTGAGCCACTCTCTCTCTCTCTCTCTTGTGCATGTGACTCATATAGGTTGAACAGTCACCTTACTCCCTTTTTGAGCATTGTCATAAACCCTTTTCACTATCAAGTAACATGAGAGCATATCTAAACACCTATCATATGTGTAAATGTCAATTGAAAGGGGTCACTTGTCCGCATAAAGTTCCTCTAAAACTTGGGATTCTCACTAACTTGTCATAGGAATATCTATTATTCGCCCATCTCAGTATAACTTTCATGTCCACCAGGATCATTCCTTAGTGAGTAAATCACTTTGTTCCTAGTATTTAATTCGCCCATGAAGTGGCCTGGTTCTCTAGCTTGAGAGTTACTATGACAGAAACATGTCTAACTCATAGCAAAGTGTTCATTCTCTCTAACCAATACATGATTTTACCCCAATATTAAGATGTCTTATCATGAGCATATTTATTAGAAAGACAAGTTTTTCGTATCTCTAGTCCTCTCATATAGGAATAACTATCGGGAAAGGTTAAGCTGACAGAATGATAATAATCTTACAAGTGTTCAACTTCTTTTTTTCAACCTCATGAGCTTGTGGCATAGATTCCTTGTGTCAGTTAATGTTAAGAGTGTAACACAATTTCGTGTATTTTGAAACTCATGTCGCATTCAGGGTGCCAGAATCTTCTCATTTTTAGTTAAACCGATTTTCCCTCCGCCCAAGTGGGCAACTTGCGTCACGTACTTGGCTATTTCTCCTTGAGGCTTACTATTTCCAAACAAGGCACATATGGAATGGAAAAATTGTTACTGTCCCCTTCATAGCTCGTGGTCTTCCAAGAGTAACTGATGCTAATGTCTTTATCCTCCCCATCATGCCTCCCACATGTCACATGTCTAAAATGGCTCACTTCTTTTACATCTCGGGATCATGTACATGGTTCCCACATTATCAATATGTACTAGTTAACTCTATATCCTATTTGTCAAATCGATGATGTCATCAAGATGATTAATCATGTTAGCACTATTGGTAGTAACTTTCACATCCCTTAGGATATAACCTCCTCTAATGCCCTGCTTAACACATTGATGAATTCCTGAACAATTCTAGCTCAATCTCGAACCCCGTTGTTTCTCCTTGTATTAAACCTACCGATAGTAGTAGGTTCATCATGCCAGAGAAGAAGCATCATTCAATGATCGAATATATTGGGTAGGAACTCTATAGTCATATTCATTATAGTACATCACATAATAATGGTTGAAGGTCGCCAGTGGTTTAGTTTGGGTGTCCGACATAGAGATTTAGAGTTGAAGAAAGTGAATAGGTTATTCTCAAGATTTTCTCGATGAAGATATTATGTGAACTGTTAATAAAGGTAAAGTAGGTGTAGCGGACATTGGGCCTTATGGAATCTTGAAAGAAATAGGCGAGGCTATGAGTACGATATTTCCCCATCGTGGTCCTCTATGCACCCGTTGTTTCATGTGTCTACGTCAAGGAAGGTAGTTGGAAGTCCTTTATCTATCATTATAGCTTGTGAGAGGTCCCTAATTGGCGTGTGAGAAGTCATTGAATGGATAATAGGCTTCTGAGCGGTCCCTAATTGTCATCCTTTCTAGATAAGTTCGGAAGTTGAGATTGCCTCCACCAGGTGTTATGGCTAAGTCTGTGAGTCGAGGAGATCACCTCGAAGGCCGAAAGTGCTGTGGAAAGGAAATATTCTCACTTGTTTGTAGAGCCAAATGCCTGTGAATCAAAAGGTACTTTCTATGTGTTATGATTTAAATGTGTACAGTTCATGTCAAGATACCACTTCTGTTAATATAATGCACAAATGTTGAGGTCAGGGTTATTAATATATATATTGTAATGCTTTGTTGAGCTGTGGACGTGTTGTTAGGAGTTGTTTTGGTTGTTCTCTAGCAGTTAGATAGGCCCAATTACAGAGGGAGACTCTGCCGAAATTTGTGAAAAATCTCGGAGTTAGTCAAATTGGGGGCTTATGTGTGAAAGGGGAAATGAATTAAGTTGAGCGTTCTGTGAGAACTCTACTCCTCATCCGAGGATAAATTATCCTAAGTGGGGGAGGATGTAAGGCCCCGTAAAAATTTCTCTAAGGGATTCAAGTTTTGTGGTGCCGAGGTAGGGTGATGTGTAAGAATGTAGCAGCTAGCTCGCGGTGGTACGAACTTTTTGGGTTGAAGAATGCATCGCGGTATTGGTGGAAAATTTTTGTTGAAGGGCCAGTTATGCAGTCAGATTCATGACCGCACATCCATTATGCGGCCCGCATACCCGTCGCAGAGTTGAGCAGAAAAATGATTGAATTTTAAAGGTCATTTTGTAGCCTATTATGCGATCACATGTTCATTTTGCGGTCCGCATTTTCCATCGCAGATTTGGCATGAAGAATTTTGTTGGATGATTCTGCGGTCCATTTTTCGGCTGCATAAGCAGTCTCCGGACCGCAGACCTGTTGCTGACCAGTCCATACCAGCCCAATTCTTGGAATCAATTTCATGGCCCATTTTACGAGCCGCACATCTGTTACGCGGTCCATTCTGCGACCACAGACCTTAGTTCAGAGGGTCCATTTTCCTATTTTTGTAACCCGACGCCATTTTGATAAAGCCTTTGGGGCTCATTTTGAAATGAATGTCTAGTAAATTGAGAGAGGTAAGAGTATTTTAGAGAGAGAAGAGGAAGGCCTAGCATTTCTAAGCACCCATTCTTGCACCAATCTTCAAGAATCAAGGAACCCACTCACTAGACCACCATCTATCCGGGTAAGTTCCTGTCCTATACCACCCATGCAAGTTATTTTAGGGTCTAAGTATGTGGTATTGGAAATAGGCCATGCACGTGACAATAGCTTGTAGTATGTGGGGTTAATGAACTATTTTGGGTAGTTTCTTGTTGATGTTGGTTCATGGAGGAAGGGATTACCATCGTAGAGCTTGTAGTCTATTTTGCATACTAGTTGTTTGACAAAATTCCAAAGAGAGTTACACCATGGGAATCATCCTAATCATTAATCGACTTTCGCTATCTTCTTATAAATTGTTATTGCTAGAAGTGTTGGGGCGTCGTAGTAACTTACGGAAAGCTCAGGCAACTTATGTTGGCTAAACTTCTCTCTTGAAATCGAATACCATGATGTTCCTATAAGTTTCAAGTATGGTTGGCCCAAGTTCCTAATTCCCATGTTCCGAGTTATCCTGTACAAATGTTACTATTCCAAATAAACTTTTGTTGAAAGATTTGTACTAGAAATGTGTACCGAATGCTCTTATCGTATTGTGCTCTCCTTCGGGAATGTATTCAAGTGTGACGTATGTGTCGGAATATTATGATTTCAATCATGTTTTTAAATCGCAAGTTGTTATGCCCAATAGTGAAAGAAAACTCAATGCGCCTAAAACCCCTATTGTTTATATTCATGCCTAAGGCCTTCATCCCAAATGCGCTTACTATTGATGACCTATAAGTATGTTTGAAAGTGAAAGAACTAAAGTGAGATATAAAATGTGGCCATGGTTGTTGTAGCTAGTGCATTTGATTTGAAATCATGTTAAAATCGTAAATAACCATGCTCTCCTTTATAAATATTTCCAATGTGATTTGAATTTTTACACACTCAAGAGTTGAAATTGTGTATTGCCCTTTTGTGAAGAAGTATTTAAAACGATACGGTGTATTACTCGATTATGATTTTTTTAATTGTGTTGTGATTACAGGTCATTGTGCTCCATACTTTGAAAAGGGATCTAATGTGTTTAAAGCCTTCATTACTAATGAACATAAAGTTGTGATTTCCAAAATATTCTATATGTTGATGTATATGTTGATGATCCTTGAAAGTAAAGAAACGAAGCGTGAAATGTGAAATACGGCCACCGTGCCATGAAACAAGAATCATAAGTATAGCCAAGAGGGCGTGAATATAAAAATATATTTGTACTTTTGTTTCCCTTGTGTGCAAAAAAAAATAATTTTTGGAGTATCATTAGCAAACCGAGGAAGGGTGGGTCTTAAGGCCCACACCCGAAACTACACGTGCCGATGTAGGGGTGGATTTGTGATTATTCCCCTTTCTTGGGATGAGATTGAAATATTGATGTGATTGTAATTATTCCCATTAATTGGGATGAGATTGATAATAGCGGTGAATTGGAAAGTCAACCCACATGGCATATGTGAAAGGCGGCCTAGTCGATCGGGTGAAGATAGGACGCCATGTTGCACACATTATGGTATTACTCTTGGTAACACCTTTTTTTCGCGTTACATGTCAAACCACATTGTCCGTGGGGAGATGGCCTAGCCGATCGGGTGTGATTAGACTCTGTGCTAAAAAACACGTGGTATATCGATGCTAATGATCTCCCAACCAAAAATAAATATTATTTTCATATTTTTTAAAATTGTTATGTTTTAACTTGGCATTTGGATATCATTGATTGTTACTTGTTGCTTCCATGGTGTTTCCCCTTCTGATATTAGTGTTCTATTTCGAAAGTGGACATTTAGCTGTACATACTAGTACTATTCCACATGTACTAACGTCCTTTTTGCCGCAAGAGTTGCATCTGCAATGGATGCAGGTGGTTTATCAGGGGGCAACTTTGGTCCTCATTAGTTGTCACTCTCTATTCACCAGGTTTTGTTGAGCCCTACTATACTCCGAGCCCGATGTAACTTGATGTTGTACTTTGTGTTCTGAGGTATAGCCGGGACCTTGTCGCTGACACTATCATATTACTCCTCGGTTGTACATAGAAGCTCCATAGACATAATTTGGGTGGTGTTTGGTGATGGGAATTAAACTAAAAGTGTTGGTATTTGGCAAACATCTTTTTCCTCATATCTATAAACTAGTAATATTTTGAAAATCATAAATGAACCTCTTTTGAATAATGGGAAAAGAATGTAGAATACTTGACTCTTCTCATGTCTATATCTTGTACTGATTCTTATATTGTTAATGGGAAAGGTTGGGCAGAAGGCATCTAGTAGGCTTGCTTAACCCGGGTATCTCGGTTATGCGCCGATCACGCTCCTCGAAGTCGGGATGTGACACTTCAAGGCTGCGGATGCCGTGTCGTTATAACTCAAGTCTCCAATTGTAACGATCCAACCGATCGTTTTGAGCTCTAATGTCACGATCTGAAATTCCCACCCTCGGGACTGTAATGGCGTCTAACATTTCACTTGCTAGGCAAGCCAATGTTACAATAGTTTCTACACATTTCTAACTATCCAAATTAAATAATAACCAAGAAACTAATAAATTGAAATAAGGTGAGAAAACCATAACAACAGTGATATCTAGATACAATCCCATAACAGGTGTCACAATTGCACGAGCGACTATATTAATACAAAGTATAAATGTATGTACTGAAATAAATAGTTAGAATAAGGTAGAAGGGACTTTAGGGTTGTGAATGCCAAGCAACTGTACCACAAGTCTCTGTTAGGCAATCAATTCGAGAAATCTACTGAGCGTCGCTAGGACCGACCCCAAAACCTGCACAAGAAGTGCAGAGTGTAGTATGAGTACAACCGACCGTATGTAATCTATAAGTGCCGAACCTAACCTCGATGAAGTAGTGACGAGGCTAAGGCGGGTCACTTACAATAACTTGTGCGCAGTATAATAATAAAATAAGGAAAGGAACACAGGATGAGTAAGGCAGTTAACTTATGAAAATAAACTAAATCCTCGAAATCAGTAAAAATAGAAACATCAGTCCTCAGAATCACGTACGAAAGCATCAAAAGCTATCACAGTACAACACTGAATACAAAACACACAATCTGTTGCGGCGTGCAACCCGATCCCACCTTACAAACACAATCCTCCTTTATTTCACCATATCGATATCAATAATAACATGTAAAATCCGTTGGGGCGCGCAACCCGGTCCCACCATATTATTTTCATAATCAATATCATATTCCTCCCTTATTTCACCATATCAAAATCACATATAATATCTTTTGTGGCATCTAACCCGATCCCACCATATCAATATTAATTCTCCCTTATTCCACTTGTTGTGGCGTGCATCCCGGTCCATAAACAAATATCAATAAATGTAATCGACGCAGCAACTCAAATCACAAGAATATCTACGATTAACGAATATGAAAGCAAAACCATAAAGGAATCTCTTACCAAATCAAGAAATGCTACAATTAATACCAAGCAACAAGACCAGACAAATATATGACAATTAAAGTCTACATGTAAGACAATTAAGGCAAGTAGCAATTAATCATATAAACATGGAAGAATCTAACATTTTAATACGAGAATCATAAAGGACAAGTAGCAAGTTAAGGCATAGGAGGCACTTAAAGCATGTAACAATTAATTCACGGAATAAAATAATTAATGGAATACGGGAAAACATGGAAACTATTATTCTGATGGCGTATATACACTCGTCACCTTGCATATAGGCCGCTACACATGTAATTCACATAACACATAACTCAAGGGTTCCTATTCCCTCAAATCAAGGCTAGACCCACACTTACCTCACTCCCCAAGCAAATCAAAGCTCAACGGGGGCCTTTCCTGAAAAGTCCGCCTCCAAACCAATCGAATCTAACCAAAATCGACTCAATAACATCAAATAATAGTAAGGAAATCAATTACAATACATAAAGTTAGGATCTTTACACTTTTTTTCAAACGTCAACAAAAGTCAACCTGGGGCTTGATTGTCAAAACTCGAGATACGAACCAAAACCCATTTACCCATTAACCCCCGATCCCGAGTGTATATTTTGTTTCGAAATTTGACCTCAGATTGAGGTCTAAATTCCAATTTTACAAAAACCTCAATTCATCACAAATCCCTAATTTTCTACCATGAAAGAATATAAATTAAGGTTAGAAATCAATGGGTGTTGATAGAAATGGAAGAAAACAAGTTAAAGTATACTAACCTATGAAATGGTGATGAAATTTCTTTTCAAAATCGCCTCTAGGCCAAGCTCTAATGAGAAGGTGATGAAAAATGGGTGAAATCTCAATTTTTGGAAGATTAACTAACTAGGCCTTAGGTGTTCATCGCGTTCGTGAGACAGCTGACGCGATAAAGAAGAAGCAGCGGCCAAAGGCCTTCGTGTTCACGAGGGGTTGCACCGCATTTGCAGTGGTCACACCCCTTGGCCGTCGTGTTCGTGAGCCTCGGCTTGCCTTTGCGTAGAGCCTCCCCCCCGGGCCACTTAATCTTCGCGTTTGCGAAGGGTGATCCCTCAATGGCTTCGCGTTCGCGTAAACAGCTTCGCGTTTGCATTGAGGAAAAACCTCCCCAGCTTAGATTACTTTTTGCGATCATGGGAGTGTCTTCATGATCACGAAGAAGAACACACCAAATATCAGCAACAGCCCAAAACCAGCAATTCTTCTAGATTCAAATGGTCTGTAGCCTATATGAAGCTCAACCGAGGCCCTCGGGCTCCAAACCGAACATGCACACAATTGTAATAACATCATACGAATGGGGTTGTGCAATCCAACACTAAGATAACACCTATAACTAATAATCTGACATCAAAATGAAAGATATTTTCAAAGAAACTCAAGAACATGCAACTTTACAATTGGACGTCCGAATCACGTCAAATCAACTCCGTTTTGAACCAAATTTTACAGACAATCTATAAATACTGAAATGAGTCTATACCAAGTTCTAGAATCGAAATCCGAATACGGCAGCATCGAAGTCAACCCACGGCCAAACCTAGGAATTCTTTCAACCTTTAAATTACTAGTTTTCAACCAATTACGTTAGATCAAGCTAGGGACTTCCGAATACGATTCTGGACATACGCCCAAGTCCCAAATCACAATACAGACCCTCGGGGATCGTCAAAATACTGATCAGGGTTTGTTTACACAAAATGTTGAACATAGTTAACTCAAATGAGTTTTAAAATACGATTTCACATTTTCATCAATTTCTCATAAAAACTTTCTGGAAAAAGGACACAAACTGTGCACGCAACTCGAGTAAGGTTAAACGGAGCTAGTTAAAGTCTTAGAACATAGAAAAAAGAGTAAGACTATAAATGACCTATCGGATCATCACAATATATCATATACTAATAGGGTATATGATATCGAGAACTCAGTTAGAAAATTGAAAAAGGACCCCTTGAATTATTTTTTAAAATTAAAAAAATACTAAATTTAATTGTATTGTTACATTATATTACATATTGTAATAGTATACTGTGCAATAAATTATACACCATTGAATTAAATATTATATACCAAAATGGTATATAATATGTTATTTTTGTATAATAGTACAAATTAGTCTTCTTCGCTAGTTCATCTCAATTTCAACCTTAATTTCAAAATCTACTTCGGAATTTCCATCAAATTGACTCAAACTTTTGCCACAAACCTCTAATGAAATATTTCAAGCTAAATATTTTGATTAAAGAAAAAACATGAAAATTCCATTGAAAGTTGAAAAAGAACTCAATGAAAATATCAAAAAAATACTTAAAGGACCAAATTGTAATAGCACACTATTACATTATTGTCACGACCTGGAATCCCACCCTCGGAACCCTGATGGCGCCTAACATTTCACTTGTTAGGCAAGCCAAGATTAGCAAAATTAATTTACCAGTTTTAACAGTTCAAATCAAAACATTAATAACAATAAACTATAAAAGCTGAAGTAGAATCACCAAAAGACATGATCTAAACATATCCCACAAGTCATGAATACATGAGCATCTAGAGTACTACAGATAGAGTTTGGACAAAATACAACTGTTTAAAATTAAATAAATAGTAAATTCAATAGAGAAGGGGACTTCAGGTTTGCGGATGTCGTTAGCTACCTCAAGTCTCCAATTGTAATGACCAAACCGGTCGTTTTGAGCTCTAGAGTCACGACCCGGAATTCCCAACCTTAGGACTGTGATGGCGCCTAATATTTCACTTGCTAGGTGAGCAAACGTTAGAATATTTTCTAGCTATTTTAAACAATCCAAATTAAATAATAACCAAGAAACTAAATAATCTGAAATAGAGTGAGAAAACCATAACAAAAGCGATATTTAGATACAATCCCAAAACTGGTGTCATAAGTGCATGAGTGCCTAGAGTAATACAAATAATAGCCTGAATGAAAGTATAACTGTCTGAAATGAAATAAACAGCTAGAATAAGGTAGAATGGGACTTCAGGGCTGTGAACGTCGAGCAACTGTACCTCAAGTCTCCGTCAGGCAATCAATCCGAGCAATCTACTGACCGCCGCTAGGACCGACTCCAAAATCTACATAAGAAGTGCATCGTGTAGTATGAGTACAACCGACCGTATGGATTCTGTAAGTGCCGAACCTAACCTCGATGTAGTAGTGACGAGGCTAAGGCGGGTCACTTACAATAACTTGTACGTAGTATAATAATAAAATAAGGAAAGGAACACAGGAAAAGTAAGGCAGTTAACTTATGAAAATAAACTTAATCCTCGAAATCAGTAAAACCAGAAACACCAGTCCTTAGAATCCCGAATGATAACACTGAAGATAAGACAATGCAACAATGAATACATAACACACAATCTGTTGCCGCACGCAACCGATCCCACCGTATAAAGTTAATCCTCCCTTATTTTATCATATCAATATCAAGAATAACATGTAAGATCTGTTTTGGTGTGCAACCGGATCCCACCATATAATCAGAATCAATATCATAATCCTCCCTTATTTCACCATATAAAAATCACATATAAAAATCTGTTGCGGTGTACAACCCGATCCCACCATATCAATATCAATCCTCCCTTATTCCCTCTGTTGCACCATGCAACTCAATCCATAAAAAAAAATCAATTATGTAATCAATTCAACAAATCAATTACAAGAATATCTACGATTAAAGAATATGAAAGCAAAGCTCTATAGGAACCTCGTACCAAATCCAAGAATGCAGCATTAAATACAAAGCAACAAGGCAAACCAAATATATGTCAATTAATTGTACAAGTAAGAAAAGGAAGGCATGTAGCAATTAATCATCGAATCATGGAAGAAACGGACATTTCAATACAAGAGTAAATAGATGACAAATAACAAGTTACGACATAGAAGGCAATGAGATAATAAATAAAATACGGGAAAGCATGAAAACAACTATTTTGACAGAGTATATACACTCGTCACCTCTCATATACACCGCTATAAATGTAATTCACATAGCACATAGCTCAAAGGTTCCTAATTCCACCAAATCAAGGATAGACCTAACAGTTACCTCGCCCCGCAAGCAAATCAAAGCTCAATCGCTTTCCTCTAAAATCTGCTTCCAAACCAATCAAATCTAACCAAAATCGACTCAATGACATCAAACATGTCACGACCCAAAATCCACTATAGACCGTGATGGCGCCCTACGTCGCCGTTAGGCTAGCCAATAGTGAACTACAAACTTAATTATTCATTTTTTTTAAAAAATCATGAATCTTATTTAGATAGAGAAGTCAGTGCATTAAAATAAATTTTAGTTACGTACATTTTATTTAAAATAGAAAGTAAAAGTATACCAATGTAACCAATTCATAAACAAATTCTAGAACACTCCCAAAATCCGGTGTCACACGTGCATGAGCATCTACTAGAAGGTACAATAACAATACAACATCTGTCTTGAATACAAGTTAGACAGGAAGAATGTAAATAATTCTGATGGATACTTTGTATGCTGCGGATCGTAACATGGGATGCAGCTCACTGTAAAGTCCCCGCAATAGCCGAGCCTTTGTGCCGAAAGACCACCAGGAATATATATATCTGCACAATAAGTGCAGAAGTGTAGCATGAGTATATAAATAAACGCGTACCCGGAGAAGTAGTGACGAGGGGTCGACATCGGCACTACTAGTGGTCCAATAAATCTAGTACAATATAAAGTAAACAAGTATGAGGCATAGGAAATAAACAGTGTAAACAAGTATAGGTACGCGGTACGATTCTCCTCTGAATAGTAAACCCAAGCTCTCAATTATCGGTTACCTCCTCAAACGGAGTATATATATAAAATAGTTCTCACCAGATAGGTCGTCATAATTCAAATCAGAAAAACTAACGGGTACACTGGCTTCTTGTTAAATATTACGCACGATTCTACCAAGGCAAACGTCCCGATCCCATTAGAATAAGAAACTTTAACGGGTTCTTGACCCCACTCATGAATATACATGTGAGTTATGAAATTTAAGGAAGCTTTCGATGAAAACGCATAACGCGAGAGAAATTCGTAGGGGAAAGCGCAATTATTTTGCGGCTAACCAAGAAGCTCGTCGGATCTCTACAATAGCGAGTCTGTCACTCTACACAAGTCTAGTCTCAGGTCGTAACCCCAAATAAAGGAATTAAACAGGCAAGGATAACTCAATTAGTACAGTTAAAGCATGGCGTAAACCTAAGTCTACCCGGAGATAATCAGGAATTATGGCATACGCACACTCGTCAACTCATACGTGCGCAACTCCAACAACATGTAATATATAACAAGAATAACACCTACGGGGTAAATTCCCCGTGACAAGGTTAGAGAGGAGACTTACCTCGTTCAGAAGTTCCATAACTGGCTCCAACGCCTCTCTAACACTTCAAACCAAATGTCTATCGACCCGAAACTAGTTAAACAATCATGAAAACCAATAAAAATATGCCTCAACATCACAATTAAATAAATTATAACAATTCCCAACTCCCCTCGAAAAGTCAACCCACGTGCTCGGTTTCTGAAAATTTTCGAAGATAAATATTACAGACAACACCACAAACTCAAATATGTAATTTATTCCTAATTCCATTTCCAGAATCGTGGTCAAAATCCAAAATTATCAATTCTAGGTTTTTCTCTAAAAATCCCACAATTTCCTTAATTTTCATGTATAAATCTGTATATAACTCATGTATTTAACTTGTAATAAGTGGGAATGACTTACCTTGCATTGCTTGATGAATAAATCCTCAAATTGGCTCCCCAAACTCAGCCATCCATGTGAAAAATGAGAGAAATGAGAGCTAAGTCTTGATTTAAAAGAAACACTCTGCCTAGCTATATTACGCACCTGCGACCAAACAGTCGCACCAGCAACTTCGCACCTGTGGAAAAATTCATTGCAGGTGCGTTTCCCTCTCAGCCCAGGCAAACCCGCTTTTGCGGAAAAAATTCCACTCCTGCGAGACCGCTTCTTTGGTCAAAACCTCGCTCCTGGACACCCACACATGTGGTGCCCTTCCGCTTCTGCGACTCCAGCCCATCCAGTTCATTTCTGCTTCTACACAATATTCTTCGCATCTACGGGCTCGCATTTTGTGAAAATTTCTTCACATCTGCTGGCTCGCAGATGCAGAAATTTCCTCGCATTTGTGGCCTTACCCTGCTCCAGTCAACCTGCGCTTCTGCAACCACTGGAACGCACCTGCGGTCTCCCACCTGCAGCCAGAACCTCGCAGGTGCAATTACACTAGACGCCTTAAGCTTCAGAAATTCTTTAAGTCCAAAATTCGATTCGATTCCAATCTGATTCACACCCGGGGCCCAAGGGACCCCAACCAACAATACCAACGCATCCCATAACATGATACGAATTTAGTCGAAGCTTCAAATGACGCCAAAAAAAAAAATCAAAACTATGAATCGACGATCAAAACCTTTCTTTAAACTTTTACACTTCGCCGAATGAGTCCAAATTACAATTAAACATACTGGAATGACGCCAAATTTTGTGTGCAAGACACGAATCACAATACTAACCTATTCCAAGGCTTCAAACCCCAAACAAACGTTGATAACATCGAAATTCACTCCAAATCAAACTTAAGAAATCCCTGAACTTTCAAAATGACAACCTTCCATAATAAGCATTGAATGCTCCCGAGTAACCCGACACTCAACCCGAACATACGCCCAAGTCCGAAATCATCATATGAACCTATTGGAACCTTCAATCCTGATTCTGAGGTTGTTTACTCAAAAGTCAAGCCCTTGGTCAACTCTTCCAACTTAAAGCTTCCGAATTAAGAATGTTCCTTCTGAAACAACTCCGAACTTCCCGAAATTCATTTCCAAACCACACGTACAAGTCATAATACATTAAGTGAAGCTTCTCAAAGCCTAAAACTACCGAACAATGTGCTAGAGCTCAAAACAACTGGTCGGGTCGTTACAAAACAAAGCTACGGAAATCAATTACAATACATAAAGTTAAGATCTTTACACTTTTCCTAAAAAGTCAGCAAAGGTCAACACTGGGCTCGCATGGTCAGAACCCGAGATTTAAACCAACACCCAATTACCCATTCAATCTCGAGCCCAATTATGTAATTAGTTTAGAAATCGTACATCAATTTGAAGGTCTAAATCTTAATTTTTCAAAAACCCCCTAATTCTTCCCAAAGAGCATAGACTAGGGTTAAAAATCAGTTGGTGTTGATGGAAATGGAAGAAACAAGTTAAAGTATACTAACCTATGAAATGGTGATTAAATTTCTTCTCAAAATCGCCTCTACGCGGAGCTTTAATGAGAAAATGATGAAAAATGGGTGAAATCCCGATTTTAGGAAGTTTAAATGACTGGGCCTTAGGTGTTCATTGCATTTGCGAGACACCTGACGCGATCTCGAAGCAGCAGCAGCCAAAGGTCTTTGAGTTCGCGAGGGGTTGAACGCATTCGCGATGGTCTGTCCCCCTAGCCATCGCGTTTGTGAGCCTTGGCTCGCGTTCGCATAAAACAAACCCCAGTTCCCCCTCCCAGGCCCCTTACTCCTCGCGTTCGCGTAGTGCTGGTTGCATTTGAGAAGGTTGATCCCACCATGGCTTCGCGTTCGCGTAGAGAGCCTCGCGTTCGGATAGAGGAAAAACATCCCTAGCCCATATTACTCTTCGTGATCACGAAGAAGAACACACCAGATATCAGCAGTAGCCAAAAACCAGCAATTCTTCTAAGTTTAAATGGTCTGTAGCCTATTCGAAGCTCACCCGAGCCCGTCGGACTCCAAACAGAAAATGCACACCTGTGCAATAACATCATACGAACTCGATCATGCGATCAAAACACCAGATAACACCTAGAACTATGAATCGGACATCAAAATGAATGATATATTCAAAGAAACTCAAGAACATGCAACTTTACAACCGGACGTCCGAATCACGTCAAATCAACTCCTTTTTGCACCAAATTTTGTAGACAAGTTAAAAATACAGAAATGAACCTATATCAAGTTCCGAAACCAAAATCCGAACTCGGTTGAACCAAAGTCAACCTATGGTCAAACTTAGGAATTCTTTATACCTTTAAATTATGATTTTTCAACAAATTACGTTAGATCTAGATAGGGACTTCCGAATTCGATTCCGAACATATGCCCAAGTGCCAAATCACAATAAGGACCCAACGGGGCCGTCAAAACATTTATTCGGTTCCATTTACACAAAACGTTGACCGTTGTCAACTCAAATGAGTTTTAAGGCATGATTTCACATTTTCATCAATTTTCTCATAAAAACTTTCTGAAAAAAGGACATGAGCTGTGCACGCAAATTGAGAAAAGCTCAACGAAGCTATTCGATTTCTCATAACATCGAAATGAAGGGTAAAACTATAAATGACCTACCGGGTCATCACATTCTCCACCTCTAAAACAATCGTTCGTCCTCGAACGGACATAGAAAGATACCTGGACTAGTGAAAAGGTGTGGATATCTACTCCACATGTCTGACTCGGACTCCCACGTGGCTTCCTTGATCGGCTGACCTCTCTACTACACTCGAACTGAAGGGTAACTATTAGACCTCAACTGCCGGACCTGCCGGGCTAGAATAGCTACCAGTTCCTCTTCGTACGTCAAATCCTTGTCCAATTAGAATAGAGCTGAAATATAACACATGGGACAGATCACCGTGGTACTTCCGGAGCATGGACACATGGAACAACGAATGGATTGCTGACAAACTAGGTGCTAATGCCAATCTATAGGCCAGCTCACCCACTCTCTCAAGAATCTCAAAGAGTCCGATATACCTAGGGCTCAACTAGCCCTTCTTTCCGTTCCTCATCACACCGTTCATGGGTGAAACCCGGAGCAATACCCTCTCTCCAATCATGAATGCAACAACTTGAACTCCACAGTCGGCGTAGCTCTTATGCATAGACTGAGCGATGTGAAGGCAAACCTGAATAATCTTTACCTTATTTAATGAATCCTGAACCAAATCGGTACCCAACAATCGAGCCTCTCCCAGCTCGAACCATCTAACTGACAAACGGCACCGCCTCCCGTATAATGCCTCATAGGGAGCCATCTGAATGCTCAACTGGCAGCTGTTGTTGTAGGCAAACTCCTCAAGCCGCAAGAACTAATCCCAAGAACCCAAAAATTCATAATGTAAGTGTGTAGCATATCCTCTAATATTTGAATAGTGCGCTCGGACTGTCCGTCTATCTGGGGGTTAAATGTAATACTCAACTTAACCCGCGTACCTAACTCATGCTGTATGACCCTCTATAGGTGCGAGGTGAACTATGTACCTCGATAGAAATGATGGACATGTGCACACCGTGCAGGGGGACGATCTCGTAGATGTATATCTCAGCTAACCGCTCTGATGAATAGGTAGGTAACTACCATTTGAATGAAATGTGCCAACTTGGTCAACCTGCGCACAATGACCCATATCACGTTGAATTTCTTTTGTGTCCATAGGAACTCAACAACAAAATCCATTATAATATGTTCCCACTTCCACTCAATAATCTCCAACCTCTGAAGCAAACCACTAGGCCTTTGATTCTCGTACTTTACTTGCTGATAATTCAGACACCAAGCTACGTAGGCAACTCTATTCTTCTTCATCCTCCACTACCAATAATGCTGCTGCAAGTCCCGATACATCATGGCAGTACTTGGATGAATAGAATATCAGAAACTGTGGGCCTCCTCAAGAATCAACTCATGAAGCCCATCCACATTAGGCACACAAATACGACCATGCATTGACAAAACCCCATCATCTCCAACAGTAACCTGCTTGGCACAACCGTACCGCACCGTGTCCTTAAGGACAAGCAAATGAGGGTTATCATACTGACGCTCTATGATGCGCTCATAGAAGGAAGACCGAGAGACTGTCCAAGCTAGGACACGACTAGGCTCTGAAACATCGGATCTCACAAAATGATTGGCCAAAGCCTGAACATCTGCTGCAAGCAGCCTCTCACCAATTGGAATATACGTAAGGCTACCCATACTCGCAGCCTCTTTACTCAAGGCATCTGCCACCACATTGGCCTTCACCGAATGATACAAAATGGTGATATCGTTGTCTTTCAACAGCTCCAACCACCTCCTCTGCCTGAAGTTGAGATTCTTTTGCTTGAACAAATACTGTAGACTCTGATTATTCGTGGACACCTCACACGATATGGCATAAAGATAGTGCCTCCAAATCTTCAGCTCATGAACCATGGCTGCCAACTCTAATTCATGAACAAGGTAATTCTTCTCATGAACCTCCAACTGCCACAACACGTATGCAATCACCCTGCCATCCTGCATTAATACTGCACCAAGCCCAACACGATATACATCACAATACACCGTGTAGGATCTTGAACTTGTGGGCAACATCAACACTGGCGCCTTAGTCAGAGCAGTCTTGAGCTTCTGAAAGCTCAACTCACACTCATCCGACCATCTAAATGAGGCACCCTTCTTGGTCAATCTAGTCAGTGGGGCTGCTATAGATGCAAACCCCTCCACAAACCGGCGATAATAACTCGCCAAACCAAGGAAACTCTGGATCTCTGTACTTGAAGTAGGTCTAGGCTAGTTCTCTATTGCCTCAATCTTCTTAGGATACACCTTTATGCCCTCTATCGACACACCATGCCCCAAAAAGGCGACTTAGTCTAACCAAAACTCACAATTTGAAAATGTGGCATACAACCGACTATCCCTAAAAGTCTGAAGTACGATCCGAAGATGCTGCTCATGCTCCTCTTGACTGCGGGAATAGATCAAGATATCATCAATGAATACAATCACAAAAGAATCCGAATAGGGCTTGAACACCTAGTTCATCAAATTCATAAATGGTGCTGGGGCATTTGTTAACCCAAAAGCCATCTTAGGGACATTGGATGCCCTAACCTCCACCTTTGGCTGCCTGAACCTTCCCTCTAGCTGGATAAGCGGGTGATGGAACAACCGGTGCCGGAACCATGGAACGAGAACTCTGCTGTGACATGCCGCCCTACAATCTTGGACATAACCTCCTAATGTGAGTTGTACCTCCACACTCAAAACACCTATTCTGCTGCTATGGCTGTTAAAGCTGAAGCTGACTCGAACGGGCTGGATAACCACGGTGATACCTCTGAATTAGGGGCGTATTGATAGAAGCTGATGGTGCACTGTAGGCGAGCTACCTAGAATGAGGCACATAAGGACCACGACTCCTTGAAGCATTGTGAGATGCCTAAAGTGCTGACTGAAATGACCTGGGAGGACGGACCCTACAAAAAGTACCCATGCCTCCAGATGAGGCACTACTGAAGTTACCGGAAGGATGAGGCCTCTTATCATACACTGACCCCCTGTCCTGAGCACGAACCATCTCGATCCATCAGGCAATATCTATGGCCCTCTGAAAAGTAATTCATCTCCACTCTGCTTGGCAATATATACTCTGATAGTGAAAGTAAGCCCATCAATGAATGTCCTCCTTCTCTCCCTCTCAATAGGAAGCAAGATAATGGCATGGCGAGCTAGGTCCACAAACTGAGTCTCGTACTGGGTAACAATCATACTACCCTGATGAAGACGCTCAAACTGCCTGCGATAATCTTCTCTCAAAGTGACAGGAACGAAATTCTCTAGAAATAGCAGTGAGAACTGACTCCAAGTAAGTGCAGGCAACCCAGTTGGTCTACTCAACATATAAAATCTCCACATCATCTGAAACACTGTAAAATTGACCCCGTTGGTCTCAATTACACCCATGTTCCACAGCACCTCGTGGCAGCGGTCTAGATAATCATGTGGGTCCTCAGAAGGTGCACCACTAAAATGAACAAGAAAGAGCTAGGTAAACTTATCCAACCTCAACAAAGCCTAAGAAGACATAGCGAGCCTATCATCGGCATGTGCCGCAATAACCGGATGAACCACCCCAATTGGTGGGGATGCTGGAGTCTGATATTGGGGAACCGCTTGCTCCAGGGTGTGAGTAGCGAGAATCTGTGCTCCTCCCCTAGCTCGAGAGACAGTTGGTGCCACCGGGAATGTACCGATCTGGACTGTAACGGCTCGATGTGTTGTAGAAACACATAAGATACTAATTGTTTAGACTTGGCTTGTTTTAAGAGCAAATCCCTCTTTGTAATTATGCATTTTTAACATTCATGCGAGGTATGAGGTATAAGAATCTAATAATTAAGAAAAGAGTTCAAAAAGGTAAGTAATGCAGGATATGCGGTTGCATTTCAGACATGCGGACCGCATATCTTACATGGGCGTCACATACTTAGGCAGATTTCTGGGCAAAGGTTCATGACAGAAATGCTGTCTGAAATACGGACCGCATTTCAGGAATGCGGACCGCAAATTTGGCTGCCTGTATCGCAGATTGAAACAGAGAGCTGGATAAGTTTTATGTCAAAAATGCGGTGAGAAATGCGGACCGCATTTCTAAAATGTGAACCGCAAATCTCACAGTGAAATCGCAAAGTGAGACAAAGTCTTGGGCCAAATGTTGTGTCAGAAATGCGGTCCAAATGCGGACCGCATGTTGAGTTTGCGACCAGAATGCGATCGCATTCTGGACACTTGTAATTTTATTTTTGTCCCGAATTTTTGACCCACTATAAATAGGAGCTAGGAACCCTAACATGCAAAAACCCCCTTATTTCGTCAATTACCTCAGAAAAACTCACCAAAACACCCTCAAACCCCAGCAAGTCAACCTTCAAATCACCTTGAAAACAACCCCAAAATCTGTGAAAACGTATCCAAAATATAGTCATCAACCTCCCATTTACCAGCCCAGCTTTCCCCCATTTAAACCCACTAATAACCAGCTGCTACTCGCCGGAAAATAGCCCCAGTTTAAGCTGAAAAACGACCGTAGAATCACTCCGCTCAAACCCCAACATCTATTACAAGGAACCCCACTCTCTAACCCCAACACCCAGCTCAAATTGCTTGTGCCAAAAATTGCAGTTGAGTTAAGGCACCCTACCAAGTTGTAGCTCGTTAGCTCCAATTGAGTTCGCCTAAAGTTCGTGAGCGTTCCTAAGAGGTTGGACTCGAAGGATTTTTGGAAGTCTAGGAAGTTATTGCGAAGCAAGGTAAGTGTTTGTTCTAACCTTAGCTCGAGGGATTAGAAATCGTGTCTTATTTGTTAAATTGCTCCTTGTTGAGAACGACGTATAAGCATGGTGACAAGTGTCTATATGTTGGTGTCACGCATGACCGTGGGTCGCATATGGATAATCGTTGTGTGACTATTATTTCTAATTGTTGAATATTATCCTCGATTTGGTGTGATATGATGCATGAGGGAGCGGGTGGCCCGCCTGCCACAAGATATTGTGAATTGAGGGCGGGTGGTACGCCTACCACAAGGTTGCTTCATTTTAGTTGTTCCTATTGGTTATGGTTCTAGCCTTCTTTTGTTCAGTATAAAGTTGATGGTTAACTAGACTAGTTGAGCGAGGAGTTCGTGGGAGTCTAAAGGGTCTAGTGTAAAAATTTGTGGGTAGTGTCTAAGGAATTCGTAGAGGATTAAAGGGTCCAGTGTCACATTAGTGGAGTCGTGTCTAGAGTTAATAAAATGATAATTGGGTTGGGAGGTGATGTTTGGTGTAAAAGATATATATTTCTATGTAAATCAACTCATATTTGGCTTTTGTTTAATGAAATTGGGATGTTAATTGCTTCGATTCATGTTAAACTAAAGTGTTTTTTATGTGTAGGAATGAGTCGGGAGCAATTGGGGGCGAAACGAGCAAGAAACTAGCCAAAATGAGACAAAAGCGGACGAAGAGGCATTAGGCGCCACAGGCAGCGCCTGGCGCCACCTGTGGCGCTGGAGGCAGAAAGTTGAAGAAGGGCCACTGGACGCAGCGCCCTGGGGGGCACCTGGCGCCAGCCAGGGCGCCGACGTCGGGAACCTGTCCTAATTCGTCTATAAGTCTATTATTTCGACCCTACCCCTTCCCAACTTCTATATAAACCCATCCAAACCCAAGAGGGGGGGAAAAGACGTGTTTTTGGAGGCAATAACACTACGGAACATCGCACAGAAGCAATTGATCATCAGTTCTTCATCTTTGTCTAGTATTTTTATAGTTATTTCAACACTTTATATTTTGATTGTTTTGAACATGAGTGGCTAATCACCCCGTGATCTGGGGTTGTGATTAGCCATGAATCTTGTGATTCGAAGTTGACAATTTCTTGTTTATAATTCATGATTATATGGTTGTTTCTTCGATTCTATGACTAATTGCTTAATTATTTCGCCATCAATTAAGTTCTATCAATTATCTATGCTATGTTTTGGAAAACTATGTTTAGATTAGAAAAGAATTGAAGAAAGCATGTTGTTAACCTTTAAGAGGGGCGGATTCGTGGTTAGGATAGGAATATACTTAATCACCATGCTTAATTGAATATCGTGTTTTTTTGCGTTCTTGATAAATTAATTCCATAGGAATATAGGTGTTAATTTTATTAAGAATAGGCGATTAGTACTTCGGAAGAAGGCTATGAGTATGTTTATTGATAAATTAGCAACCATACATGAATTATATGAACGGGAAGTTAATTAGAACACAATAGGATTGGTAAAATAATCACAACCCTGGAATATTTATCCCTATTGATTTAACAACTCGTAATTTGATCTTTGATTATACTAGTTATAAATTAGAGCTGTAGTTTAGAATAATCCATCTATTGAACTCGAATTTTGCCTGTTTAAATAACAATATTAGTCCGTTAGAAAGTAGTTAATTTAAGTTCCTGTGGGTACGATAACCTGGACTTACAATCCTATATTACTTGTCGACCGTGTATACTTGCGTGTGCGTTAGGAAACAACAAGTTTTTGGCGCCGTTGCCGGCGACTTAAAATCTGCTGCTTTACCAACTTCAGCTTATATTTGTTATTTATTCGAGGTCCACTAATCGTCTTACGTTGTTTGCACACACAGGCTCTTCTATTGAATGCGGAGGAGTAGAAGCGCAAACAACCTTCTTCCTTTTGATCCATAAATTGAACGAACACTACACAGAGTAAGAATGCAAATAGAAGCCAGAACCAGGATTAACGGAGAGTTGGACATTGTTGTTCAACCACAGCCAATTGAGATGGCAGGAAATGTGAAACGAGCAGTAATTAAAGCTGCAAGACCAAATCTTGCCAACATGACTCAGGCGATTGTCAAGCCTGAAATCACAGGGCACTTTGAGCTAAAACAATACATGGTGCAGCTGATCCAATCCACAGGACAGTATGTGGGACTGTCACACAAAGACCCACAGAGACATATTCAGAATTTTTTGAAAATCACGGACACTTACAACTATCCAAATGTTTCCAAAGATTATGTGAGGTTGACACTGTTTCCCTTTTCACTATTGGGGGAAGCAAAGGAGTGGTTGCAAAAGGAGCCTGCGAATTCTATCTACACATGGGATGACTTGGCCCGAAAATTTCTGATCAAATTCTTTCCAACTAAGAGGACAAAGTCACTAAGAAGCCAGATTTTGGGATTTGAGCAACGGGGAGGAGAAACTCTTCGACAGGCATGGGAAAGGTATAAGAAGCTACTTCGGGATTGTCCACACCATTGCCAGACAGATGAGGTCCTGGGACATACTTTTGTTGATGGGCTAGATGAAGCTTCAAAAATGAACCTTGACTCAACATGCGGGGGCAGTTGCATGGCCAAGCCGTATAGTGAAATCCAACTCCTACTGAACAATTTCACAGCCAATGATCATAATTGGCAAGGGGACGGTGACTCACGCAGAGCCATTAAACAAGAGGGAGTTGGGTTGATCTAACTGGATGACCTTGCAGCTATGAGAGCAGAGATGGCAAAACTGGCCAATAAGATGAACAGAATGACGATGCAACAGGTTCAACCAAGACAACAGGTCCAACAAAGGTCATTGTGCTGTGAGATGTGTGGTGACAACCACACGAGTGATATATGCCCCACAAATCCGGAATCCATATATTATGTGGGACAATAGAACAGGGGGCCCTTAAATCAAAATACACAATATGGGAAAACCTACAACCCGAACTGGAGGAATCATCCCAACTTTTCATGGGGTGGTCATCAACAGCAACAGAATCCAGGTAGACCGCAAGGGAATTATAATCAACCACAAAGGCAACCTCCACAGGCAGATGATAATACAAATGAGTAGTTGAAGCAGCTGGTGCAGGAAAACAAACAATTCAGAACAGAATACCAAACCCTCACCACAACAGTGAGGAATCTGGAGCGCCAATTGGGACAGTTGGCCGGGCTCAAAATACTCGACCAGCTGGAGCTCTACCCAGCGATACTGAAGCAAACCCAAGGGCGGCACTGAATGCTGTATCATTGAGAAACAGGAGACAGTTTGAAGAGGTAGAATTGAAAAGGAAGAAGCAGGTGACATTTAATGACAAGCCAATCACCATTGAGGCAACAGCAGAGAAATCTAAGGAAACTGAAAAACCGGCTGAAGAGGCAGGTGCTAAGCAACCCCCACAATTGGTTGCAAGGCCCCCACCTCCATTTCCATAGAGGTTAGAAAAATTGAGGGATAATGAGGCATACAAAAAGTTCCTTGACATTTTGAAGCAGGTAGAAATCAACATACCATTGGTTGATATTTTGCAAGAGGTGCCTAAATACGCAAAGTATATCAAAGATATTGTGGCCAATAAAAGGAGATTGACTGAGTATGAAACTGTGGCACTCACCGAGGAGTGTAGTTCTAGAATTCAAGGCAAGCTACCACAGAAATTGAAGGATCCGGGTAGCTTCACCATTCAAATTTCAATTGGGAAACATGTCGTAGGAAGAGCTCTATGTGATCTTGGAGCGAGTATAAACTTGATGCCACTCTCAGTATTCAAACAGTTGGGGTTGGGTGACCCACACCCAACCACAGTCACCCTACAGTTAGCTGATCGTTCCCTTGCTCAGCCGAAGGGAGTGATTGAAGACGTACTGGTCCAAGTTGGCTCGTTCATATTTCCTGCTGACTTCATCATCTTGGATTACAAGCCAGATCAGGACGTCCCATTTATTTTGGGGCATCCATTCCTAGCCACAGGCCGCACCATTATTGATGTTTGTGAAGGAAAAATGACAATGAGAGTAGGTGACCAAGAGGAGGTGTTCAAAGCTTATAAAGCACTCAGGTTGCCACCTCGTTATGAAGAATTATCAATAATCTCTGTGGTAGAGAATAATTCTACGTCAGTAGTGTCACACATGAGCCCAGTTGATCCTATTGAGCGAGAATTGATTGGGGAGGTGGAAAAGAGTAAAGATAGAACAATGGAAGAAATTAAGAAAATACTGGATATTTCCGGCAAGTACGTCCCGGGGTTCAGAAAAGCAGAAGAGTTGGAAAGGCCTGTCACTCTGACCCATCTCAGGCCATCTGTTGAGAAAGCTCGAAAGCTCAAAATCAAGCCAGATTAATAGGACGAATCTATTTGTGCCACGATGTTAAATCAGGCGCTTGTTGGGAGGCAACCCAATTTTTATCGTTTTCTTAGTTTAACTTCTTGTTTTATTCTTTTAGATTACATAGGGGAATACAATTGATGTATACAATTATTAGATGTAATGTTGTAAGATATATAAGTGATATATGAAAAAAAAAAGGGGGGGGGGGGG
>MCJB01015895.1:64253-90657 GCA_002018475.1 Nicotiana obtusifolia
ACTTTCTGCCTTCAGCGCCGCCTGTGGCGCCCCAGGTAGTGACGTCCAAGACCCCCAGCGCCAGGAAGGGCGCTAGGCGCCGGCTGGGGGGGTGGCAGGTAAGTTTTCTAATTTTCATTTTATTTTTAATTTTTGACACCCATACCCAATAACCCGACCCACAGACCCATTTTTACTAACATTAAACAACCATTTATATTTCCCAACCCACCCGTTTTCAGCATACACCAACACAAAACATAAAAACAAATCCCCTCCCCCTGCTGCCCGTGTGCTTCTTCTTCTTTTTCACTAAAAAAAAAAAAAATCGGCTTTTCAATCTCTCTTATCTCTCTAATCTTCAGGTATGCTACACTTTATCTTCTCCTTCCTCTTCTCTTTTATTTTCTTCAATGTATCTTATTTTGTATGTATCTTCATGTTCCCTTCCCCAACAATCCCCCATATCTTCTTCTCTTCTCACACTTTCATGGTAGTAAGTTTGTGCGAAAATATTGTTTGGTTCTTGTTGTTATCGGAGTAGTAAACTAACATTCCCTCTACTCCGTCAAAATCGGGAGGGTCACTATACTTCACCATTGTGGAAAGTGAAGACCGCCTTTCATGCACACAATCTGTTTTTTTAAATGCCTGAATGAGACTTTTTATGCACCGGTGAATTCTGAGTAGCCGACGACACTTGAATAGGCGTTTGAACTAAGTGTGGGGTATCTCGGGGGGGACGTTACTAGTTGAGGGATAGGAATTTGATGCCGCAAATCTTCTTACGCCTTTACTCGTGTATATGTATGTTGTATAATTGTGTACGATAGCTTAATGTATGTATATTCCAGCATTAGCATAGAAAGTGCCGAATTTTTACCTTTCGTTGTCGTTATCGCTTATTCACGTCGCCATGATCACTATTTATTTTTTTTACACATGGGGAAGTCTTGAGTACCCATAATTAGTATTGCAACCCTTGCTTCTATGCTTAGAGTTTAAGTGTGGGGTCCTTTAGTGACATTGTACACACGGTATATGTATTACACTTTACTCACTTTTCTAGTTGCTCGTGTTGCAGGACATTATGGCACGTGATGATGCCAAAGGGAAGGGTCTTGGAAAAGCCTCCGCTACTTCACAGGTTCTGAAGAAACAAAAACAGGGAGAGGGCTCCACGAGACAATCCAAGGAAAGCAAGTGGACGAGGGATCACAGCAAGTCCCTTCCAGGCCTCATCCTCGATTAGAATTGGTTAATGATGCTGCAGCGGTATGGTATCGGAACTTTGTGCCAACTGGGTGCTATGTCTCCGAAATGGGCATAAAAACAGCTACTCTAGAAAGGCGGTTCCCGGACGTGCTCACCAGATTACGCATCTCATGAATGGACAAATTTCTGGACACCCCAGGGCCAGCCAATTTGAATCTGATTCATGAACTGTATGCCAACTGGAACCATCATCGCTCTATTTCTCATGTTCGCAGTATCACTATGCCAGTGGGTAGAGAAGACTTATGTGATTATCTTGGGGTTGAAAATGCCGATCCGCAGAGACTGCAACACCTTATTAAGAGTCCCCCTTATGAGCTGATATGACATACATTATGTGGCATCGATACGAATGCCAAGTGGAAGAGGAAGCAGGGGAACATTCATCTCTCGATGGTTAGGGCGGATTTCAACAACACTGTCAAAGTGTGGCAGAACTTCGTGCAGGCTAGACTGATGCCTGCCGAACACAGTAGTGACCGCACTCAAGCCAGAGTGTGTCTGATCTTCTCCCTCATGACCGGCCGACCTAAAAATATCGTTGAGATTATCCTCAATGAAATGGCCTGCACTAGATTCGGGCGGCAGATTCGGCGATTATATTTTGGCAACCTTCTGACGCAGTACATGAGGTTCTTGGGAGTGCCTGAATATCCTGGGTACGATGAAGTAGTAGAGGCACCAGCAGGGTTGATGGATATCACTGCCGTCATGGAATCGTCGGCCAAGCTCACCCCCGCGGCTCGATTGGAGCGTGAAGAAAATTTCAACAAATACATGTACAACTCTATCAATCTGCTCATGAGCCGAGCTGGCATCACTGATGAAGAGCGCATGCACTTGTGCGATGATCTCTCCGGTGCATCTAAAGAGATGTTAGGGATTGCACCTGGCAGCCCTGTACATTCATCCGAGGACGCCAACACAGTGCATGGCTTGGACAATGAGGGGGATGATGATGATGACGCAACAGGACCTATGGCGTTGGTGCCTTTTGAGTTGGATTCCGATGAGACCGGCACGGACTGACAGGGAGTTTCTTCTTACCCTACTTTATTTTTCATGTTTTAAATGCATCAGGGACTATGCATAATTTAAGTGTGGGGTGGGGGAACTATTACCTGTGCTGGTATTGTATGTTGTGAAACTTGTATGTTTTGTGAATTGACATTATGTTTCTTGATAGTTTTAATTGATTAGTTTTGATTTAATTTTTTTAGTGAATAATGATCAGTATTTTTGTTCTTTTAATAGTTTTGTTTGTTATAATTTTTTAGAGTAAAAATCAGAGTAAAAAACGAAGAAAAAATAGATATATATATTCAAGATTTTTCCTGATGATGGATCGTTTTCTTGAGGGATAAAATTTGATTAAAAACAACTAAATTTTTTTTATTTATTTATAGGTTAGTTAGGTAATATTCCTTGGTTTTTCTTAAGGCACCGGTTCTTTTCTAAGGATGTAGCTCAAATCGGGCAATTTAATTTCTTTTTAGGACTATATTAGGAAGAACTGAGTTATGTAGTAATACTTCTTGACATAGTTGATGCTAGTACAATAGGCTATGACACATGATCTATTTCCCATTTAGTTAAATTGTAAGCCTAAAGAAAACCGCCCAATTTGTGACGCCCCTTCTCAGTTGTTGACTCATATATCATATAGTGTAACTACTGCTTAATTGTTTCAATTATATATGCTTGCTTAACTTGAAATTTGAACAGAACCGTCGTGATTGAGTCGTGTGCATTGTGTGAGTGAGGTTTTGATTCTCTGTGCTATCCTGTATAGTCTAGAACTTGCCCCGTGTGTTAATTGAAGCGAAATTGTAAGTTGGGCTAATCTAAGAAATGATATAGGCATTTTCTTGTTTGATTATGGATGTGCTTGTCACATCAAATATAAAATTGTCCGTTGCTAGCCCCTTTGAACCTATAGGCCTTTTTCTTTGGTACCTACATTACAAACCATTCCCTTATTTTGATCTTGAATTAATCCTTATTTGAACCTTTATCTCCTAAGGCACTTAGTCGCTAAAAGAAGTAAGGGTAGAATTAGGGGGATTGCCTTGATTATGAGTGGAACCGTGAAACGATTTGTCGGTGCAATGAAGCTAAAATTAAGAATCACTAGTTGATGAATATTAGTATGGAGTGTGAAAAAAAAAGAAAAAAAAAAAGAAAAAATGTGTTAGAAAAAATGTTAGTGAAAAATATATAGTGAAAAAAAAATACCTCTATTGATTTGTGCTAGTGGAATGATAGAATTGCTGAGTTGAAAAAGGAAGGCTCTGTATATGAGACATGTTTAATAATTGAAAAAGAAAAGTGTTCGAAGTGCGATTGTAGTGTATTAACTGCTTAGGAGGACTAGCCACTATTACCAGATATATCCTACCCGTCCCCTAGCCTACATTACAACCTTAAAAGTCCAAGTTGATCTTAGATTTGACTAACTCAATTAGTAGAAATCTACACCACGGGAAAGCTTATGGTACTTTACGGGAAGCATATGAGTTCTTTATGAGAGTGAGGGCATTTTGTTCAAAAATTGTGTGATATGATTCATATATGTTCACTCTTCGGAATGTGGTAAGGGCACATGATTTCATGAGCGATTGGTGATGTTGTAAAATTTATCTTGTTAGGTAAGTATATGAATTGAGATTGCTTAATGGTTGCGAGACGGCTATTGAGGTTGGGTGGTGACATTTGGGTTGTTGGATGATATTGAAGTATTGTGCTTAAGTAGACTTTACGGGAAGTATATGGATTAATTATGTATTCACGCTTATGTGCTAGTGTTGATTGTGTTCAAAAGTATGATTTGATTGAAAAGTCGAATGTTTCGTGATGACAATAAGTGGATGTAATTGGGAAGTTGGTATATAATCCCATTGCTCGAGGGCGAGCAAGAGTCTAAGTGTGGGGTGCTGATGTTTGGTGTAAAAGATATATATTTCTATGTAAATCACCTCATATTTGGCTTTTGTTTTATGAAATTGGGATGTTAATTGCTTCGATTTATGTTAAATTAAAGTGTTTTTATGTGTAGGAATGAGTCGGGAGCAATTGGGGGCGAAACAAGCAAGAAACAAGCCAAAACGAGACAAAAGCAGATGAAGAGGCATTGGGCGCCACAGGCAGCGCCTGGCGCCACCAGTGGCGCTGGAGGCATAAAGCTAAAGAAGGGCCACTGGACGCAGCACCCTGGGGGGCGCCGACGTCGGGAACCTGTCCTAATTCATCTAGAAGTCTATTATTTCGACCCTACCCCTTCCCAACTCCTATATAAACCCATCCAAACCCAAGAGGGGGGGGGAAGACGTGTTTTTGGAGGCAATAACACTACAGAACATCGCACAGAAGAAATCGATCATCAGTTCTTCATCTTTGGCTAGTATTTAAATAGTTATTTCAACACTTTATATTTTGATTATTTTGAACATAAGTGGCTAATCACCCCGTGTTCTGGGTTGTGATTAGCCATGAATATTGTGATTCGAAGTTGACATTGTTTATAATTCATGATTATATGGTTGTTTCTTCAATTCTATGACTAATTGCTTAATTTTTTGGCCATCAATTAAGTTCTATCAATTATCTATGCTATGTTTGGGAAAACTATGTTTAGATTAGAAAAGAATTGAAGAAAGCATGTTCTTAACCTTTAAGAGGGGCGGATTCGTGGTTAGGATAGGAATATACTTAATCACCATGCTTAATTGAATATCGTGTTTTTTTGCGTTCTTGATAAATTAATTCCATAGGAATATAGGTGTTAATTTTATTAAGAATAGGCGATTAGTACTTCGGAAGAAGGCTATGAGTATGTTTATCGATTAATTAGAAACCATACATGAATTCTATGAACGGGAAGTTAATTAGAACACAATAGGATTGGTAAAATAATCACAACCCTGGAATATTTATCCCCATTGATTTAACAACTCGTAATTTGATCTTTGATTATACTAGTTATAAATTAGAGCTGTAGTTTAGAATAATCCATCTATTGAACTCGAATTTTGCTTGTTTAAATAACAAGATTAGTCCGTTAGAAAGTAGTTAATAACAATTCTATATTACTTGTCGACCTCGTATACTGGCTTGTGCGTTAGGAAGCAACAGGAGGTTAATTGTAGAGTTTCGACTGTAATTGAGTACTAACATGGATTGAGCTAAATAGGAGTCAAGTTTGGTTTGGTTATAGCTAAATTCCCCCTGGCCAGGATGATTGGTTGCTGTTATTTGTTCCCTTGCTGGGAAGTTGTTCTGTTGATTTGTTCCCTTGCCGGGATTTCTTGTGATTGTTGTGATGATGAAAGTGGGAACGGGTGGAACGCCTGCCACGAGATATTATGAAAGTGGGAATAGGTGGTACGCCTACCACAGTATACATATTGAAAGTGGGAGCGGGTGGCACGCCTGCCACGAGATATTATGAAAGTGGGAGCGGGTGGTACGCCTGCCACAACAGGTTACTGTAAGTGGGAGCGGGTGGAACGCCTGCCACGGGATGTCATGTATGTGGGAGCGGGTGGCACGCCTGCCACAAGATGTTACTGTAAGTGGGAACGGGTTGCACGCCTGCAACAAGAGGTTACTGGAGGAAAAAGGGTGGATTGTATTACATTTCATTGTATTAAAAGCTGAATTGCAGTTTTCTTTCTTATTCATTGATGATTCGCTTCGTTTTATTTGTCTGCTATTCCGATGTATGTTTTCCTTTTCCCCGTTTAAATTGTTTATGTATTTTATCTTTTGCTGTAGATACATATATGCTAAAAAATTGCACAGGTTTATCTGGAGTCTGGTCCTAGCCTCGTCACTACCTCGCCGGGGTTAGGCCAGGCACTTACCAGCACATGGGGTCGGTTGTGCTGATATTACACTCTGCACTCTTTTGTGCAGATCTCAGTGCCGCAGGCTACGAACAGTAGGAAGCTTCCGGCCTCTGATTTTCAGGCGACCTAAGGTAGTTCTGCAGATGTCCGTGGATCTTGGAGTCTCCTGTCCATTTCTTGTATCTATTTCTTTATGTAGTCCAGAAACAGTGTATTGTTATTTCTTCATAACCTTGTTTGTAGTACTCCTACACCGTCTGTGAAACAGTGATACCAGATCTTGGGTAGACCTTTGTGGATAGTTTATCGGCGATAGTTGTGTAAAGTATTAACTTTGCATTTATTTCGCTTGTTTAATTACTGCTTTTCAGTTGATGCATTTGTGATGTAATGAATTCGTAAATAGAAACGTGGTAATTAGTCCGATTGACTGGCTTGCATAGCTTCCACTAGTAGGCGCCATCACGACTCCCGAGGGTGGGAAATCCGGGTCGTGACATGTTGGTATCAGAGCCCTATGTTTACATAGGCCTCACAGTTCACAGACAAACTCGGTAGAGTCTGAGGGATCGGTACGGAGAAGTCTATATTTATCCCCCAGAGGCTACAGAGTTAGGAAAAGTTCACATTTGTTCATTCTTGTCGTGCGGTTTACTCTCAAATGCTAATCGGATTCCTACTATGTTCTTTCGCAGATGGCGAGAACACGCGCTTCCTCATCTACTGCTCCGTAGTCCGAGCCCCCAACAACAGCTGCCACGCGGGGCAGAGGGCGAGGCCGAGGTCGTGCTAGGGGTCGAGGCAGGGGCAGGACTCAGCCTCCTACAGCAGCACCAATGGCGGAACCTCATATTGACCTTGACGAGGAGGTTCCGACCCCAGTAGTTTCAGTGGGCCCAGCTCAGGTCCCGGAGGGGTTTATTGCTACCCCAGTTCTTCAGGACGCTTTGATCCGGTTGGTGGGCCTCATGGAGAATGTCACCCGTACGGGCTTACTTCCTGCAGCACCAGCCACTCCTCAGGCTGGAGAAGGGGCTCAGACTACTGCTACTCGTACCCCGGTGCAAATAGTTTCCCAGGCTCAGGTTCCAGCGGTTCAGGCAGCTATGACAGTCCAGCCGGGAGCAGTAGCTCAAGCCGGCAATGGGGCGGCTATGTCCGCCGATGCTTTGTGGAGACTGGATAGGTTCACCAAGCTCTTCACTACTACCTTCAGCAGTGCTTCTTCGGAGGATCCCCAGGACTTCCTATATAGCTGCCACGAGGTCCTCAGGAATATGGGCATTGTTGAGACCAACGGGGTAGACTTCGCGGCATTTCGTCTGTCCGGATCCGCCAAGACTTGGTGGAGGGATTATTGCTTGACTAGACCAGTCAGTTTGCCATCTTTGACTTGGGAATAGTTTACAGAGTTGTTTCTAGAGAAGTTTCTCCCCGTCACTCAGAGAGAGGCTTATCAGAGGCAGTTTGAGCGCCTTCAATAGGGACCCATGACAGTTACCCAGTATGAGTCCAGGTTCATCGATTTGGCTCGGCATGCTCTCATCATACTTCCTACAGAGAGGGAGAGGGTGAGGAGATTTATTGATGGTCTCATCCAGCCGATTCGCCTTCAGATGGCTAGGGAGACTGGTAGTAAGATTTCCTTCCAGGAGGCGGTCAATGTGGCCCGCAGAGTCGAGATGGTTCTGTCGCATGGAGGTGGTAATGGGTCGGATAAGAGACCCCGTCATTCAGGCAGATTCATTGGTACTTCGTCTGGAAGCAGAGATTCATATGGTAGAGGCCGTCCTTCTAGGCCCTTTCAGTCAGCTCTCCAAGTTTCTCACAGTGTTTCAGGTAACCGCGGATCTCAGATGAAGTATTCCGATCAGCAGTCTATCAGTGCACAACCGCTACAGAGTTTCCAGAGTCGGCAGCCTAAGGCTTCATGTGTGGCGACACAAGGTACATTACTAGGTATTGCCTTCGTGCTTTAAGCAACTCTCCACACCAAGATTCCCGTGTTATGACACAGGCACCAGATGTTCCGCAGCCCGCCCAGCTAGCTAGAGGTAGGGGTAGAGGTGCTAGAGGTAAAGGTAAGGGTACTGGAGGTGGAGCTCAAGTCGGCAGAGGTGGGGGCCAGCCAGCAGCAGGCCGTCCTAGAGATGTGGCTCAGGGTGGTGGGGCTCAGCCCCAATGTTATGCTTTTCCAGCCCGGCCCGAGGCAGAGGCTTCAGATGCAGTGATTACATGTATGGTTCTGGTCTGTGATAGCGATGCTTCGGTATTATTTGATCCGGGGTCTACCTACTCGTATGTCTCCTATTATTTTGCACCGTATCTGGCCATGCCTAGTGACTCATTGAGTGTTCCTGTTTATGTGTCTACCCCGGTGAGTGATACCATTGTGGTAGATCGAGTCCATCATTCCTGTGTTGTAATGATTGGGGGTCTTGAGACCCGTGCGAACTTATTGCTTTTAGACATGGTCGATTTTGATGTCATATTGGGGATGGACTGGTTATCACCTTACCACGCCATCCTGGACTGCCATGCCAAGACTGTGACCCTAGCTTTACCGAGTATGCCCCGTTTTGAGTGGAAAGGGACTCCTGGTCATTCCACTCGTAGCATTATCTCTTATATGAAGGCTCGACGTATGGTCGAGAAGGGGTGTTTGGCTTATCTGGCTCATGTTCAGGATTTCAGTGCTAAGGTCCTCTCCATTGAATCTGTGCCCGCGGTTCGTGAGTTTATCGGGGTTTTCCCATCTGACCTGCCGGGGATGCCACCCGACAGGGATATTGACTTTTGCATTGATGTGGCTCCGGGCACTTAACCCATTTCTAATCCACCGTATCGCATGGCCCCGCTAGAGTTAAAAGAAGTAAAAGAGCATTTGCAAGACTTGCTCGAGAAGGGTTTCGTTAGGCCCAATGTTTCACCTTGGGGTGCGCCGGTGTTGTTTGTTAAAAAGAAGGACGGGTCAATGAGAATGTGCATCGATTACCGACAACTGAACAAGGTTACAATCAAGAATAAGTATCCATTTCCGAGGATCAATGATTTGATTGATCAGCTCCAGGGTGCCAGGGTATTCTCAAAGATCGATTTGAGGTTTGGCTACCATCAATTGAAGATTAGGGCGTCCGATGTCCCTAAGACAGCTTTCCGTACTCGGTACGGGCATTATGAATTCTTGGTTATGTCATTTGGGTTGACTAATGCCCTAGCAGCTTTTATGGACTTGATGAACCGAGTCTTCAGACCTTACCTAGATTCATTCGTGATAGTTTTCATCGACGACATCCTGTATATTCTCACAGCCAGGAGGAGCATGCACAACATCTCAAAGTGGTTCTTCAGACCCTGAGGGATAGTCGGTTGTATGCTAAGTTTTCGAAGTGTGAATTCTGGTTGAGTTTGGTTACATTTCTAGGTCATATTGTATCGACAGACGGTATTCAGGTTGATCCGAAGAAGATTGAGGCAATCAGAACTGGCCTAGGACCGCGTCAGTTATAGAGATCCGGAGTTTCTTGGGACTGGCAGGCTACTATCATTGGTTCATAGAGGGGTTTTCATCTATAGCAGCCCCGATGACCAAGTTGACCTAGAAAGGTGCCCAGTTCAGGTGGTCGGATGAGTGTGAAGCGAGCTTTCAGAAGCTCAAGACAGCTCTGACCATGGCACCAGTGTTAGTTTTACCCACAAGCTCAGGGCCTTACACAGTTTACTGTGATGCCTCTCATATTGGGCTTGGTGCAGTGTTAATGCAAGAGGGAAAGGTCATTGCCTATGCTTCGCGGCAGTTGAAAATTCATGAGAAGAACTATCCGGTGCATGATTTAGAATTGGCAGCCATAATTCACGCCTTGAAGATTTGGAGGCACTACCTATATAGCGTGCCGTGTGAGGTGTTCACGAATCATAAGAGTCTTCAGTATTTGTTCAAGCAAAAGGAGTTAAATTTGAGGCAGAGGAGGTGGTTGGAGTTGTTAAAGGACTATGATGTCACCATTTTATATCACCCAGGGAAGGCCAACGTGGTGGCCAATGCCTTGAGTAGAAAGTCGGCCAGTATGGGCAGTCTTGCTTATATTCCGGTCGGTGAAAGACCACTTGCTTTGGACGTTCAGACTTTGGCCAATTGATTTGTGAGATTGGATATTTCTGAGCCTAATCGGGTACTATCTTACACGGTCACTCATTCTCCATTGTTGGAACGAATACGTGATCGACTGTTTGATGATCCTCATTTGTGTGTGTTCTTAGGGACACGGTGCAGCGAGGAGGTGCCAAACAGGTCACCTTAGGTGATGATGGAATTTTGAGGTTACAGGGTCGAGTTTGTATACCCAATGTAGAGGGACTTCGGGAGTTAATTTTGAAAGAGGCCCATAGCTCCAGGTATTCTATTGATCTGGGCGCCGCAAAGATGTACCAGGATTTGCGACAGCACTATTGGTGGCGTACGATGAAGACGGATATAGTTGCGTACGTGGCTCGTTGTTTGAATTGCCAACAAGTTAAGTGCGAGCATCAGCGACCTGGTGGATTGTTCCAGAGAATTGAACTCCCCGAGTGGAAGTGGGAACGGATCACTATGGATTTCGTTGTTGGACTTCCGTAGACCCGGAAGAAGTTCGACGCAATTTGGGTCATTGTTGATAGGCTAACCAAGTCAGCACATTTCATCCCTGCGGCGGCCTCCTATTCGTCCGAGAGGTTAGCCAAGATCTACATC
Source organism: Nicotiana obtusifolia (assembly GCA_002018475.1). NCBI lineage: Eukaryota > Viridiplantae > Streptophyta > Magnoliopsida > Solanales > Solanaceae > Nicotiana > Nicotiana obtusifolia. The sequence continues at coordinate 75,087 of MCJB01015895.1, forward strand.
CGGGAGATTGTTCACCTTAATGGCATGCCGGTATCTATTATTTCAGACCGGGGTACGCAGTTTACTTCGCGTTTCTGGAATGCAGTTCAGTAGGAGTTGGGCACCCAGGTTGAATTAAATACAGCATTTCATCCTCAGACGGACGGACAGTCCAAGCGGACTATCCAAATATTGGAAGATATGCTCCGAGCTTGTGTTATTGACTTTGGAGGTTCGTGGGACCAGTTTCTGCCATTAGCGGAGTTTGCCTACAATAACAGCTACCAGTCGAGCATTCAGATGGCTCTTTATGGGGCTTTATATGGTAGGCGGTGTTGAACTCCAGTTGGGTGGTTTGAGCCGGGAGAGGCTCAGTTGTTAGGCACATATCTGGTTCAGGAGGCCTTGAACAAGGTCAAAATCTTTCAGGAAAGGCTTCGTACAGCTCAATCCAGGCAAAAGAGCTATGCGGATCGTAAGGCACGAGATATGTCCTTTATGGTTGGTGAGCGGGTATTACTCCGGGTGTCGCCTATGAAAGGCGTGATGAGATTTGGGAAGAGGGGCAAGCTTAGCCCTAGGTTCATTGGTCCGTTCGAAATTCTTGATCGAGTGGGGGAGGTGGCTTATAGGCTTGCATTGCCGCCAAGCTTATCAGCTGTGCATCCAGTTTTTCATGTGTCCATGCTCCGGAAATATCACGGCGACCCAACTCACGTGCTAGATTTCAACACCATTCAGCTGGACAAGGACTTGTCTTATGAGGAGGAACCGGTAGCCATTCTAGACCGGCAAGTCCGTCAGCTGAGATCGAAGAGTTTCCCTTCTGTTCGTGTTCAGTGGAGAGGTCAACCTCCTGAGGCATGTCCGAGTCCGATATGCGGAGCCGTTATCCACATCTTTTCCCCAACTCAGGTACTTCTTTATCCTGCCCGTTCGAGGACGAACGGTTGTCTTAGAGGGGGAGAATGTAACGGCCCGATGTGTTGTAGAAACACATAAAATACTAATTGTTTAGACTTGGCTTGTTTTAAGAGAAAATCCCTCTTTGTAATTATGCAATTTTAACATTCCTGCGAGGTATGAGGTATAAGAATCTAATAATTAAGAAAAGAGTTCAAAAAGGTAAGTAATGCAGGATACGCGGTCGCATTTCAGACATGCGGACTGCATATCTTGCATGGGCATCGCATACTTAGGCAGATTTCTGGGCAAAGGTTCATGACAGAAATGTTGTCTGAAATGCGGACCGCAAATTTGGCTGCCTGTATCGCAAATTGGAACAGAGAGCTGGATAAGCTTTATGTCAAAAATGCGGTGAGAAATGCGGACCACATTTCTAAAATGCGGACCGCAAATCTCACAGTGAAATCGCAGAGTGAGACAGAGTCTTGGGCCAAATGCTGTGTCAGAAATGCGGTCCAAATGTGGACTGCATGTTGAGTTTGCGACCAGAATGCGATCGCATTCTCGACACCTGAAACTTTATTTTTGTCCCGAATTTTTGACCCACTATAAATAGGAGCAAGGAACCCTAACATGCAAAACCCCCCTTTTTTGGTCGATTAACTCAGAAAAACTCCCCAAAACACCCTCAAACCCCTGCAAATCAACCTTCAAATCACCTTGAAAACAACCCCAAAATCCGTGAAAACGTATCCAAAATATAGTCGTCAACCTCCCATTTACTTGCCCAGCTTTCCCCCATTTAAACCCACCAATAAGCAGCTGCTACTTGCCGGAAAATAGCCCCAGTTTAAGCTGAAAAACGACCGTAGAATCACTCCGCTCAAACCCCAACATCTATTACAAGGAACCCCACTCTCTAACCCCAAGACCCAGCTCAAATTGCTGCAAACTGTGCCAAAAATTGCAGTTGAGTTAAGGTACCCTACCAAGTTGTAGCTCGTTAGCTGTAATTGAGTTCACGTAAAGTTCGTGAGCGTTCCTAAGAGGTTGGACACGAAGGATTGTTGGAAGTCTAGGAAGTTATTGCAAAGCAAGGTAAGTGTTTGTTCTAACCTTAGCTCGAGGGATTAGAAATCGTGTCTTATTTGTTAAATTGCTCCTTGTTGAGAACAACGTATAGGCATGGTGACGAGTGTCTATATGTTGGTGTTCCGCATGACCGTGGGTCGCATATGGATAATCGTTGTGTGACTATTGTTTCTAATTGTTGAATATTATCCTCCATTTGGTGTGATATGATGCATGAGGGAGCGGGTGGCATGCTTGCCACAAGATATTGTGAATTGAGGGCGAGTGGTACGCCTACCACAAGGTTACTTCGTTTTAGTTGTTCCTTTTGGTTATGGTTCTAGCCTTCTTTTGTTCGGTATAAAGTCGATGGTTAACTAGACTAGTTGAGCGAGGAGTTCGTGGGAGTCTAAAGGGTCCAGTGTCAAAATTTGAGGGTAGTGTCTAAGGAGTTCGTAGAGGTTTAAAGGGTCCAGTGTCACATTAGCAGAGTCGTGTCTAGAGTTAATAAAATGATAATTGGGTTGGGAGGTTAATTGTAGAGTTTCGACTGTAATTGAGTACTAACATGGGTTATAGCTAAATTCCCCCTGGCCAGGATGATTGTTTGCTGTTATTTGTTCCCTTGCTGAGAAGTTGTTCTGTTGATTTGTTCCCTTGCTGGGATTTCTTGTGATTGTTGTGATGATGAAAGTGGGAGCGGGTGGCACGCCTGCCACGAGATATTATGAAAGTGAGAGCGGGTGGTACGCCTAACACAGTATATATTGTAAGTGGGAGCGGGTGGCATGCCTGCCACGAGATATTATGAAAGTGGGAGTGGGTGGTACGCCTACCACAGTATATATTGTAAGTGGGAGCGGGTGGCACGCCTGCCACAAGAGGTTACTGTAAGTGGGAGCGGGTGGCACGCCTGCCACGGGATGTGATGTATGTGGGAGGGGGTGGCACGCCTGCCATAAGAGGTTACTGTAAGTGGGAACGGGTTGCACGCCTGCAACAAGAGGTTACTGGAGGAAAATGGGTGGATTATATTACATTTCATTGTATTAAAAGCTGAATTGCAGTTTTCTTTCTTATTCATTGATGATTCATTTCGTTTTATTTGTCTGCTATTCCGATGTATGTTTTCCTTTTCCCCGTTTAAATTGTTTATATATTTTATCTTTTGCTGTAGATATGCTAAAAAATTGCACAGGTTTATTTTGAGTCTGGTCCTAGCCTCGTCACTACCTCGCCGGGGTTAGGCCAGGCACTTACCAGCACATGGGGTCGGTTGTGCTGATACTACACTCTGCACTATTTTGTGCAGATCTCAGTGCCGCCGGCTACGAACAGTAGGAAGCTTCCAGCCTCTGATTTTCAGGCGACCCAAGGTAGTTCTGCAGATGTCCGTGGATTTTGGACTCTCCTGTACATTTCTTGTATCTGTTTCTTTATGTAGTCCAGAAACAGTGTATTGTTATTTCTTCATAACCTTGTTTGTAGTACTCCTACACCGTCTGTGAAACTGTGACACTAGATCTTGGGTAGACCATTGTGGATAGTTTATCGGCGATAGTTGTGTAAAGTATTAACTTTGCGTTTATTTCGCTTGTTGAGTTACTGCTTTTTAGTTGATGCATTTGTGATGTAATGAATTCGTAAATAGAAATGTGGTAATTAGTCTGATTGTCTGGCTTGCCTAACTTTAACTAGTAGGCGCCGTCACAACTCTCGAGGGTGGGAAATCCGGGTCTTGACATGGGCCATACTCTCTAAGGCCCAACAAATTAACTAGAGCATCCTAAAGTACTAGAATGGCTATGAACCCTTTCGGGACCTGAGTTGGTTCGACGGGTACAGTCTAAGCTAGAACCTCCACCTCGTGATCAATTAGAGGCTCCACTGCGAGAGCTACTACTCCAGCTCTATGCTGAGCTATGCCTCTAGCTCGGCCTCGACCTCTGCCCCTAGCAGTAGCTGCCATAGGGATCTCCGGCTCTTGTCCAGCTGTATATGCAATGCGTGTTCTCGCCATCTACGAGAGAACAAGAATAGAATGGTTCAATCATAAATGATAGGATAAAATCGCACGATAGAGAAAGAAAGAAGTGAAATTCTTCCTAAACTCCACAGCCTCTAGAAGATAAGAACAGACATCTCTGTATTGATCCACCAGACTACTAAGCTTGCTTGTGACTCGTGAGACCTAGGAAACCTAGGAAACCTAGTGCTACCAACTTGTCACGATCCGGAATTTCCATCCTCGGGACTGTGATGGCGCCTAATATTTCACTTGCTAGGCAAGCCAACGTTAGAATAGTTTCTAGCCATTTTTACCAACCCAAATTAAATAATAACCAAGAAACTAAATAAACTGATATAGAGTGAGAAAACCATAACAATATCGATATCTAGATACAATCCCAGAACAGGTGTCACAATTGCACGAGCGACTAGACTAATAGAAATAAAGGTCTGAATGAAAGTATAACTGTCTGAAATTAAATAAATAGCTAGAATATGGTAGAAGAGGACTTTAGTGCTGCGAACGCCAAGCAGTTGTACCTCAAATCTCCGTTAGGCAATCAATCCGAGCAATCTACTAACTGCCGCTAGGACCGACTCCAAATACTGCACAAGAAGTGCAGAGTGTAGTATAAGCACAACCGACCCCATGTACTCTGGAAGTTCCTAGCCTAACCTCGACGAAGTAGTGATGAGGCTAAGGCAGGTCACTTACAATAACCTGTACGCAGTTAATGATAAAAACCGGAAAGGAATACAGGAAAAGTAAGGCGGTTAACTTGTGAAAATAAATCAATCCTCCAATTCGGTGAAACCAGAAACGTCAGTCCTTAGAATCTCGAATTAAAACACTGAAAGCTAACACAATGCAACAATATAATACATAACACACAATTTGTTGTGGCGCACAACTCGATCCCACCGTATAAACACAATCCTTCCTTATTTCACCATATTAATATCAAGAATAACATGTAAAATCGGTTGCGGCGCGCAACCTGATCCCACCATATAATCAGAATCAATATCATAATCCTCTCTTATTTCACCATATCAAAATCACATAATAAAATTAGTTGTAGCATGCAACCCGATCCCACCATATCAGTATCAATCCTCCCTTATTCAACCCGTTGCAGTGTGCAACCCGATCTATTAGCAAAATCAATAAATATAATCAATTCAACAACTCAATTCACAAGAATCTCTGCGATTAAAGAATATTAAAGCAAAGCCATAAAGGAACCTCGTGCCAAATCAAAGAATGCTATAATTAATGCAAAGAAACAAGACAAACCAAATATATGACAAATAATTAAACAAGACAAGGAAGGTAGTAGGTACAAATTAATCATGGAATCATGGAAGAAACGGGCATTTCAATACAAGAGTAAATAGATGACAAGCAACAAGTTACAACATAGAAGGCAACTAAGACATGTAACAGTTAAGACATGGAATGAGATAATTAATGATATATGGGAAAGCATGAAAACAACTATTTTGACGGCGTATATACACTCGTCGCCTTGCATATATGCCGCTACAAATGTAAGTGACATAGCACATAGTTCAAGGGTTCCTAATTCCCTCAAATCAATGATTAAACCCAACACTTACCTCGCTCCGCAAGCAAATCAAAGTTCAACCGGGGCCGTTCCTCTAAAATTCGCCTCCAAAACAATCGAATCTAACCAAAATCAACACAATAATATCAAATAATGCTAGGGAAATCAATTACAATACATAAAGTTAAGATCTTTACACTTTTTTTAATAAAGTCAACAAAAGTCAACCCCGGGCTTGCTTGGTCAAAACCCGAGATTCAGACAAAACCCCCATTACCCATTCACTCCCAAGCCCAGTTTTATACCATGAAAGAGCATAGGTTAAGGTTGGAAATAAATGGGTGTTGATGAAAATGGAAGAAAACGATTCTTCAAAATCGCCTCTAGACCAAGCTCTAATGAGAAGATGGTGAAAAATGAGTGAAATCCCGATTTTTGGAAGTTTAAAAGACTAGGACTCAGGTTTTCATCGCGTTCGCAAGACACCTGACGAGATCGCGAAGCAACAGCAAGAAAAGGCCTTCGCGTTCATGAGGGGTTGCACGCGTTCGCGAGCCTTGGCTTGCATTCGCGTAGAACAAACCCCAGTTCCCCACCCCAGGCCCCTTACTCATCGTGTTCGTGTAGTGCTGGTTGCATTCGCTAAGGATGATCCCACCCTAGCTTTGCATTTGTGTACATAGCCTCGCGTTCGCATAGAAGAAAAAAACCTCCCCTACCTAGATTACTCTTCACGATCGTGAAGAAGACACACCAAATATCAGCAGTAGCCCAAACCAGCAATTCTTCAAAGTTCAAATGGTCTGTAGTTTATCCGAAACTCACCCAAGCCCCTTGGGCTCCAAACGAAACATGCACACAAGTGTGATAACGTCATAGAAACTCGCTCGCAGGATCAAAACAGCAAGATAACACCTAGAACTATGAATCAGGCATCAGAATGAATGATATTTTCAAAGAAACTCAAGAACGTGCAACTTTACAACCGAACGTCCGAATCACGTTAAATAAACTTCGTTTTGCACCAATTGCAGACAAGTTACAAATATTGAAATGAACCTATATCAAGTTCCGAAACATATATCTGAACCCGGTAGCAATGAAGTCAACCTATGGTCAAACTTAGTAATTCTTTAAACCGTTAAAGTTCCTACTTTTCAACAAATTATGTTAGATCAAGCTAGGGTTTTTCGAATTCGATTTCGGGCATATGCCCAAGTCCCAAACCACGATACGAACCCATCGTGATCATCAAAATACTGATTCGGGTCCGTTTACGCAAAATATTGATCGAAGTCAACCCAAATAAGTATCAAGGAAAAATTTAACATTTTAATGCATTTTATAAAAATAATTCTAAAAAAGGATATAGACTGTGCACGTATATCGAGAAAGGCAAAATGGAGCTATTCGAGGTGTCGGAACACAAAAATGAAGGGTAAAACTATAAATGACCTATCAAAGTCATCACATCTAGCGCGTCGCGTGGCAGCTTGAGGCCTTAAGTAGCTTCACTTCATGTTTTATGACTCGTATGTATGGTCAGAATTGAATTTCGGGACGTTCAGAGTTGATTTGGAAGGAAAATTCTCAATTCAGAACCTATAAGTAAGAGTTTATTAAGATTTGAATTTTGAGTAAATGACCTCAGAATCGGGATTTGAATGTTGCAATAGGTTCATATGATTCTTTTGGACTTGGGAGTACATTCGGGTTGAGTATTGGGTGGTCCAAAAGCATTTTTGCGCTTATCATGGAAAGTTGGCATTTTGAAGCTTTTGAAAATTTCCTAAGTTTGAGTCGAAGTGGACTTTAATATTAGTGATGTCCATTTGGGATTCCAAGCATTAGAATAGGTTCGTATTATGATTAATAACTTATGCATGAAATTTGGTGTCATTCCAAGTTGTCTAAGTATGTTTCGACGCGTTTGAAGTTGGATGAAATGAGTTCGAAGCTTAGAAGTTGATTAATGAGTTTTGAGGCGTGATTCTTGATTTCGTTGTTGTTTTATGTGTTTTGAGGCTTTGAGTAAATCCGCAATATGTTCATGGAATTTTTGGTGCAACTGGATAGGGCCCCGGTTGACTCGGTTGTGTTTCGGACCAACCGGAGCATGTTTGAACTTGGCTGAAATTGCTGGTGTGTTAGTGTGCTGGTGTGCTAGTGTACTTTGCGATCGTAAAGAAGGATGTCGAAGGACCCCTATTTGTTTTTCTTCACGAATGCGAGAAGGCTCACGTGAAAGCAGAGAAGGATCTAGCGCTACTTCAGGAACGCGTCGGCTTGATTGCGAACGCGAAGAAAGCTGGGTAGGGGATGGCTGTGAGGCAGAAGGCCTTCGCGAACGCGAGGTTTGGAATGTGAATACGAAGGGCAGGGTCAGCTAGGCATCGCGAACACAATCAGGAGGTCGTGAACGCAAAGGTTAGCTGGGCAGCTAGGAGGAGATGGCCTTAGCGATCGCGGGGCTTTTTCCGCGATTGTCAAGATGAGCGGGCCTGGGAAAATTTGATTTAATACGAGATTTGGCTCATTTTTCTTCATTTTCACTTGGTTGGGTGATTTTTGCAGCTCTTGAAGAGGAGAATTTCAACATCTATCAAGAGTTTCAGATTTATTAGCATTGGTTTGAGGTGCTAGAATGGCGTTGGAGCCGGTTATGGAACTTCGGAGTGAGGTAAGTCTCCTGTCTAACCTTGTAAGGGGAAATTTATCCGATATGTGTTATTCTTATTACATGCTACATGTTATGGGAGCTACACACGTATGAGGTGATGAGAGTCCGTACGTACGCTAGAATTCCTGATTATGTCCGGGTAGACTTAGATTCACGACATGCTTTAAATTCTATTATTTGAGTTATTCTTGCGTATTTAAGTACTTCGTTTCCCATTATGACCTATGACTAGGCTCGCGTAGAGTAATGGACTCGCTATTTTAGATATTTGACAAGCTACTTGATTAACCGTAAGAATTGTACTTCTCTTTCTGATTTCTCCCACGTTGTACGTATTCATCCAAAAGTTTCTGTTGAATTCCATAACTCACACGCATATTCGTGAGTGGGATCATAAACTCGTAAAAGCTTCATACTTTTATAAGATCGGGTCGTTCGCCTCGGCAGGATATTGTAACACACTCTTATGGGATCGAGTCGTTGGCTCGGCAGTATCACGTATCATATTATTATGGGATCGAGTCGTTCGCCTCGGTAGGATTATGTATCACACTCTTATGTGATCGGTATGTTCGCCTCGGCAGATCTATGAAATACTCTTATAGGATCGAATCGTTCGCCTCGGTAGCTCTACGAAACATTCTTATGGGATCGGGCCGCTCGCCTCGGCAGAATCATGCGAAATACTTGATTAGGAGTCTGCGTACTCATGAGTTTCCTGACTTGAGATGTGACCGTTGATTTGGTATTGACCATTATGTATTCCATTTGAGGAGGTATCTGACGATTAAGGACTTTTGTGTTCATTATTCAGCTGTAGACCGTATTATTTGCCTATATCTATACTCATTGTTTACTTACCCTGTTTCATACTTGTTTGCTTTACTACATTTGATTTACTGGACCACTAGTAAGTGTCAATGTCGACCCCTCGTCATTATCTCTTCGAGGTTAGGCTAGATACTTACCGTGTAAGTGTTGATTTACGTACTCATGCTACATTTTTGCACTAAATGTGCAAGATCTTACAGGTTCATTTGATGGTCATTTGCGTTCGTAGGCGCAGCTACTGAGGGGACTTTATGGTGAGCTGCATTCCATGAAATGATTCGTAGCACACAGATTTTCCATCATAATTATTTACTTTATCCTGTCTATCTTGTATTCCAAGCATATGTTGCTGTGTTATTGTACTTCCTAATAGATGCTCCTGCACTTGTGACACCGGGTTTTAGGGTGTTCTAGAATTTGTCTATGGTTTGCTTTACATTGGCACACTTTTAATTTATATTTTAATTAAATTTTACATATATACGATTTTTAATGCATTGATTTCTATATCTAATAAGTTTCATGATTTCAATAATAAGAAAATGAATAGTTAAGTTGGTAGTTCACCGTTCGCTTGCCTAACGGTGATGTTGGGCGCCATCACGACCTATATTGAGATTTGGCTCGTGACAGCTTGGTATCAGATTACTAAGTTCACTTAGGTCTTACGAGTCATGATCAAGTCTGGTAGAGTCTTTCGGATCGGCACTACGACGTTTGTACTTATCTTCGAGAGACTACATGGCTGTTAGGAGAACATTTATTCCTTGGTTCGTCGTCGTGCAATTTGATTTCGTTGAAGCTTATGCCTTCGGTTCCTTCCTACTCATTTGTACGTGACGTTGGGCATCTGTTATCAGTTGAGCATCAATGAGTTGTGAAGATGCTACATATGCGGTGTAGGATGCTTTTCCCTGCAAATGCGGGCGGACCACTATCGTCGCCCTGTGGAGGTGTGTTCTGTGGAGATTTGATAATTTTGAATTCGGTGGAATTCTTATTAATATTGTGGTGTCGCCGTCATTTATCGAATTCATTTGATGCTCATCAGCATGTTGGACTTTATTTGTTTGCCTCTGGGCACGGTGTTCTGAGATGGAACCTACGAGGAAGTTATCAGAGATGGCTGTGTGTTGTGACTTCAGGATCGAATCAGCATTTCCAGTGTTGATAGTTCGAATGAGATGATCCTTGAGGTGGTCTTTGTGCTTGGGATTTTTGAATGTGACAAGAAGGGCTTGATTGGAATTTAGGAAAATGTGAGTATCCGATTATTGTTTTGGATGCAATGTGGCTTCGAGTTTCAAACACGTTGTTGGACCTTCGGGTGATGTTAATGAATGAAAGGATTGTTACGGCTGGCGGATCAATGTGAACCCAAAGAGATTAATTGATTTCATGTTGGATGCAACTATAGCAATGGTGTTGGAGGAAGTCGATATGAGGTTACATAGGTAGGCTATCGCCTGTGAGCAGGTTAGCGGTTGCGTGGTTTTGAGGAGGTTCTTACGATGAGTTATGCTTTCTGCCCAACATGGGATGCATGTATTGCGTTGAGAGCTTGGGTCGCTTGAAAAAAACGGTATGACTGCTAGGAGGTTGAGCTTGCAATGGTGGTTGATAATTCGGGATGTGTTATTATTGGTGCAACAACAGCTTGCGAGAAGTTGGCCGAGTAATAGCGTGAGATCATGGTAACTTGGAAGAAAGTCTTTGTGGGGTCTGGATCTATGTGATTGTAGCGTAAAGCTAAGTGAGGGAGCCCACCGTCTATGATTGGACCACGTGGTTGTGTGCCTGTGCAAATTTTGATCATCGGTACACTAGTGGATCAATTGTGACTAAGGGAAGGGAATATCGAGGTAACTCGAGCAAGGGATTTTATGGGTGTGTGCTATACTTTTGCCTTATCAGTTTATGTGAAGGTTGGGGAATGACTCAGAATTGTTATTTCTTTAAGAGTGTGATGTGCAAGGGAAAGGATTCTTTCGGTTTCTTCCTGGGAGCATTTGTGTGCTAACAGAGCACTATTTGTCTGGTTGTATATAATTAGGACTGGGTTTTAGTGGGCGAATATCAATAATGGTACTAGTAGATTCGAGATTTAAGGTGCGGTGCTTAAGGATTTCGGGCTCGTTATATGGCTTAGGAATTGGATTTTGCGGTAAAGTGTGAAGTCTACTTAGAGAATTTCTGTGTTATCATCTGGTTGTAGTGCGGTGTTCAGAAGATGGAAAGGAAACAACTTGAGATTCGTAGAAAATCTTTCAGAATAGGTGTGTCAGTTGGAGATACTATTAAGTGCATGAGGAGGGTATGCTATGGCTTATGTGTATTGAGACGATGGGGTCTTGTGATTTGGGTCACTCAGGATTAGTGTTGTTTAAGGTCTGTTAAGTGTTTGAATAGAGCTATTATTTCTAAGGCAAGTCAAAAGTAAATTGGAAAAAGTTGAGTTAGTGCGTAATGGTTTGAAACAACAGGGTTGTGGTAATGACCACCTCCTTCGGTATGGTAAGGCTATACAAGTGATTCATGGCTCTACATGAGGGTTTGAACCACTATGATTCGATTGATTTAGAGGTATTTGATTCTGATGGCTTGGTTATGTGTGAATGGATTCTAGAAGAGTTATGGCAGTTTAGACCATGACTTGAGGTTTGCATTTTCTACGATTAGGGGAAGTTGGTTATGGGTGGCAATTCTTCTTCTGAAATGATTTAAGTGAAAGGTTTCGAGCCGATGAAGTGTTAACTCTACTGATAGTTCAGGAGATTATGATAAAATTCTTGTACTCTTGCGTAGCAGCATGATATGTGCAGTGAGCGGTATGGAGATTGGAGGTTGAGGACCAGGGTTGCAATTCAATTTTGATAAGAATGTCACGAGCTCGGAAGAACAGGAGAAGATTTTAGATTTTCAGAGTATACTGGAACTATCTGCTGTGCCGGGTAATTTTGGCACATTTTGATACTATTTACTTAAAGTTTAACTTGTTTTACTTGCTAATTCTCATGATACTTATGTAATTTTAGTGTATTTGCAGAATAACAAGTGTAAGGACCCAGAAGAACAGAAAAGAGTTCAAAAAGTTAGCTGAAGACAAGAAAAGAAGTTAAAAGCATCGCGAGTACAAGTATGCGGTCGCAAACTGAAAATGCGAACCGCATATTCCACAGGCAGATCGCATTTTAGGACAGAACTCTAGGCCAATCTTCATGTCGAGAATGCGGTCGCAAATGCGACCGCAAAACAGAAATGCGAACCGCGAAATATCCAGGTGCAATCGCAAACACAAACAGAGTTTTGGGTGAAATCAGAGTGGAGAATGCGATCGCATAATCAACATGCGAACCGCGAATCAAAATGCGATGGGAGCAAAATTTTTTGGTGGAGTTTGCGACGGACGATGATGATTTGCGGTCCACATTTCTATTCTGCGACAGAAATACGGTCCGCATTTTTACCACAAGGGAAAATCATACCGAAATTCGCCTCAGGTTTTGGGCCTCTATAAATAGGTTTTATAGGGTTTTGTGAAGGGAGGCTAGTCAGAACTTAGAATACAAAGTACGGCAATTGATTATTTTGAATTCTTAGAAGCTTTTGGGGATCAAATACCTTCTATTTTTGTAAGATGATATCAATTATTCTTCATTGTTCTTTAATTATCAGCATGTGTAGCTAAACTCAAACGTTGAGGTTGTGAACCCTTGATGGGTAGAATGTTGTTGAGATCTTGATAGTGAATCCGATTTCGAAGGAAGCTTGATATTTATTTATTTCTTGTTCTTCAATTAATCGTTAGTGGTTGCAAACATTAACGAATGCCATTTAACTCTATCTTATCTTGGAAAAGTGAGACAGATTTTGGTAGAAATAAATAACAAAAACTCTAAGGCTTTAAACCTTGTTTAACAAAATCGCTTAGGAATAAGTAGGTTTTAATTTAGGTAGTAAGTTAAACATCAATTGCATATCAAGGAAGGTATTCAGTCTTAATATCAAGAACATTCTACTACATTAAAGGGGACACAACCTTGGTTTCTTAAATTCATATTTTTCACATTCATACTATAAAAATTAGTCTTCAGTTTTTGTTTGCTTCTATATTCAACACTTCTTTATTCTATTTGACGTACTTGATAGAATTACGACTTAGTCAAGTATTACATTAATTAGACAATAGTTTCACACCTATTCCCTGTGGATTCGACCCCAACCTTGTTGGGTTACTATATTTGACATCGATCGCTTACACTATTATTAAGGTGTAATTTGAGCGAATCAAATTTTGGCGCCGTTGCCGGGGAATACGGTCTTGAAATTTCTAATTAGTGTATACTTTACTGTACGTCTAATTCCACTTGATTACACGCTGTTTGTTTTGGTTGTTGTAGACAGGAAGACATGTCGGACCATGAAGATGATGTAGAGGTGGAGCGGGAAGAAAATCCTTTTGCAGATATTGAAGAATATATAGAGGATACAAACGCTATAGTACCTCCGGCTACAGGTGTTGCTACGTTCATGGTGGAACATGGACTAATTCTGATGTTGAAAGAGGAAGGATTCTTCAGAAACTCCACTGATGACGATCCAATGCAGCACCTCAGAAATTTCTTGGGTGTTTGTGCGATGCACAAGCAAAACCATGTCTCTGACGATGCATTAAGGCTGAGATGCTTTAAGTATTCATTAGCTGGGGATGCGAGGAAATGGCTTCAAAATCTTCCTCTGAATTCCATCCGTTCATGACCTGATCTTGTCGGGGCATTTTTGTCAAAGTGGTTTCCACAAAGCAAGAAATCTGAGCTCAAAGACAAGATATTCTTCTTTAAGCAACTACCTGGTGAACAATTACATGAAGCGTGGGATCGCTTCAAGTTGTATTTGGTGAGGTCTCCAAACCATGGCTTTCCCGATTCCATCCTGCTGGAAAAATTCTACATGGGTTTAGACCCTATGAACCAATCAATAGCGAAGAATGCTGATGCTAGATCTTTTATGGATAAAACCTTCGCTAGAGTAACTCAGATCTTGGATAAAATGGCAAAACACAATCAAGCTTGGCATTCTGAGGATACAACAGGTGGTATTACAATTGGGTCTCCTTCTATGAATAACTTGATCAAGGAAAATCAAGAACGAGACCAAGTAATTGCAGAACTTGCTACAAATGTCAATGTGTTGACAAAGCTTTTCACGGAAAACCAAAAGAAGAAAGTCAATGTGGTTGAGAATGTGCAGCCGGTGCAAGGTGATGATTATGAAGAGGCAAATTATGTTAATAATTCTCAAGGTGGGTATCAAAGGCAGAACTACCAAGGTCAAGGCTCGCAGAATCAATGGAGACCAAACCCGCAAGGGCAAGGTCACCATCAATGGCGCAATGACTAAAGTGGCTCTAACCAAGGAAACTGGAATAGCAATAATAATTTTTCAAATCGAAGTTCCAACCCTTATGTTCCTCCAAAGGGTTAGTATTCGAATCAAGGATCCTCTAGTGAGTCTAAATTAGAGAGCATGCTTGAAACAATATTACAAAACCAAGAAAAGTCTGATAATTCCATGAAGAACATGACTGAATTGGTTGGCCCTCACACTGCGGCGATTCAAAAGCTGGAATTGCAAATGAGAGATCTTTCTCGTGAGCAATATCCACAGCAAAAGGGAACACTTCCTAGTGATACGATTGCAAATCCAAAGGGGAGTGGAAGTGGCCCAACTTCCCATATGGCTATCACTACCAGGAGTGGTAGGATATTGCAAGGAAGAGATGAGCAAGAAGTTGATGTGGAAGAAATTCGAAAAGGGGTTGAAGTTGAAAAACCTAATGTTGCTGAAGTAAACAAAAATCCAGAAGTTGTGCAAAACCGAGATGAGACCCAAGAAGGGATAAAGGACAAGGCAGAAGAAACATCAAACATTCTTCCGCCAATTCCTAGACCCCCTCCTCCTTTCCCTTAGAGACTTGCGAGAAGAGTTGACGACAGCAAGTTTGAGAAGTTCTATGACATTCTCAAGCAGTTATTAGTGAATATACCATTCTTGGAGGCTTTCCAAGAAATGCCGGGGTTTGCCAAGTATCTAAAGGATCTGATCACAAAGAAGACAACCACCAAGAATGAGGTGGTGAATATGACTCACCGGGTTAGCTCCATCATTGCTACAAATCCAATCCAGAAGAAAGAGGACCCGGGAGCATTTACTATTCCGTGCACTATTAGAGTGCGCGACTTTGCTAAGGCACTGTGTGACAATGGGGCCAGCATCAATCTGATGCCACTTGCCATCTACAAACAAGCTGGACTAGGAATGCCAAGGCCGACGAGCATGAGGTTGCAGATGGCTAACCGTTCAATCAAAAGACCAGTCGGCATTGTAGATGATGTGATTGTGAAAGTTGGAAAATTTCATATTCCAGCTGATTTTGTGATCCTTGATTGCGCTGTGGACAAGGAAATCCCTATTATATTGGGGAGACCATTTTTAGCTACTGGAAGAGCACTTATGGATTCGGAGC